>PVKN010011802.1:0-21319 GCA_004027915.1 Capromys pilorides
ACGCACACCTGTAATTCCAGTGCTGGGGAGGAAGAAAACAGGATCACTACGAGTCCCAGCTGCGTAGTGAGACCCTGCACCAAATGCAAAAATAAGTAAATAAAAGAAGTAGAAAAGAGAGAGAAAGATTGGTACAGATTCCTTTGATTAAGATCTCCTAGGGGAAAAGCCCACCAATCAAGGGATACAGTTCACAGCATCTCTCTGTGGCCAACTTGAAGTTGACCCAGAGGTCAACCACGTGGCCACGAGCCAGTCTGTAGGGCATGCTTTGGGGTGTGCACTCCCAAGTAACGCCCTGCCTGTCAGCACATGTGGCCCCCAGAAGGCACCTAATGGGAGAGCTTTACTTCATTTGCGTTTGGTAAAACTCCTAGTCCCATAGAAACTGTGCTCACGGCCCTCCCGACCTGGCACATCATGCGTATAGCTCACCCCAGCGCATGCGCCCCATCCCAGAGCTGAGGACCGGGGTACCAGGAGCCCTACGAGGAGAATGCAGGCGCTCTCTTTCTTCAGTGACTATGAAATTACCCCTGTGACACAATGTCCTGAAGGCTTTGTTTCTGTGGTCCAGCACTGTGTCCTTGATGGCCCGAACATGGGAGTTTTGCCTGCAGTCTGCTCACCAGGACAGGATCCTTTCATCCATAGGAGACCAGGATCTGGAGGTAAGAAGCCAGCGGGAGCTGCCTGCGGCTTCTCTGACCTGGACACTGATAGCCTCGAGGGACAGGGCAGCAGGGTGCTTCTCGGGTTATGAAAGCAGACCGAGGGTGGACTGAGTGTGTCCAAGTGCTAGGGATTTGGGATCATTTTCACTTTTTTCCCCCTAAATTCTGGTAATAATAACACTGTAGGGTTGATTCATTTCTTATTTTAAATGAATTTTGGTCAAATTCTGTGTAATAATAAATGTACAATTTGGAAAAGTCAGCGAAGTTAAGTGACTTATGGAAAAGGGAACAGTGCCCTTCAGTCACCAACCGTAAGTCCTCTTAGCTTCAGGGTGTGAGTTCCTCGTTGTGTTTACTTCGCCCAGCAATTCCTACAGCTGCTAAAGTAAATTATTCCAAATTCCGTGGCTTGAAACAATGGGAACCTATCGTATCCAATTTCTGAACCTTAGAAGCCCCGAGTCCTGGCATCAGCAGGGTTAGTTACTCCGGTGGCCCCAAGTGCACGTGTCCTCAACACCCTCCAGCTCCCACAGGCGACTGGCAGTGTGTGGGCCTCTCTCCACGTGGCTGGAGCTCTTTCCCTGGGGAAGCTTTGTCATTGGATGAGGAAGTAGGGCCACCTAATCCAGGATGATCTCATCTTGAGATCCTTCACTTAATTACATCTCCAAAACCCCTGTCTTTGGAGAGGAAACCCGATATGCAGCCCACTAGAATGGCTACGTAAGCCCACGTGCTGCATCCCTTCAGCGCTGGGCCCAGCCAGCAGTGGCTTTCTCAGTGAGTCATTTGTAAAGCTACAGGGGAACAAGACGCCTGGGTCTGCAGGGTGAGGCGGCTCTGAAGAATGCGCTTCCCTCGACTTTTGTAGAACAACCGAACTCTGAACAGGAAGGGATTGTTCAAGCTGCTGCCAGTCCAGGGGGTTCCGTGGTGGAATTTGCAGTCACACTGATGAACTCAGCTGCCACAATCAGGTGACCCCCGGGTCACCCCACAAAGTCCATCTATCTTCCTTCAGTGTGTGCTGGGCCTTGCTGGCTGAGGGAAGCGGATAGGAAATGAACCGGTAGTGTGGGGACAACCGTTATTTGTGGAGGAATGTTTGGCCTCAGGCCTTTTAATTAAGGTCATAGAACTGAGTCTCTTTCAGAGGGGAAAAAAAGGGCTTTCTTAGAAAGGGCAATTTTTAGTTGTAATCTTAGAAATGAACTCCATCCTCATGAAATCCTGTAGCGCAAGCGTATTCCCCACGCCGCCCCACTGCCCCTGACGGAGAGATCCCAGTGCCGCCGCACTTTCCCGTTGTCTCATGTCTTGCATTCTGGCAGAAGGCATCTAGGCCGGGAGGAAGGCTCTAAAGCAACATGAGAGCAAGCCACGACTTCATCAACATCATCACTGTGTCCATGTCACTCACTGGACATTGGTGACATGAAATCTGTATGCTAATCACATTCCCGTCCTGCCCATGAGCCCCACGGCCGTGTGTGAGGTAGACGCCATTACCCATGTCCTTTGAGCTGAACTTTGGCTGGGTCTACTTTCTGACAAAAGAACCTGAAGATCATTTGCTTAAACGCCACGATCTCTAAGTGGCAGGGAAGAAGAGGCAAGAAGGAGTCAAAGCTCAAGAGAAACAGACTTTCTGATCTAAACACCTCAGCCTTCAGCACCAGGACCTAGGCTCGAGTCGGTGCACTGTCGTCACCAGGCTGTGTGACTGGGCCGCGTGGCATATAGTGTGCTTGTGTGGGATCTGAACTCCGAGGTCTCTGGCCCTTAAGGCCTGAGCTCCTACCCACCTGTCCTACGCGTGGCACGGAGGGCCTGCTCAGGACTGAACACCAGGGGCCTTCATGGGTCAGTAGACATGAGATTCACCTGGGGCTGCCTCCGGGCCCAGCCACTTGCCCACTGCTCAGTTTCATGTCGGGGTTAGAATCAGACACTTCCTGGGTGTGACTGGCCTGGAAATGTAATCTGGAAACAATGGGCCCAACTCCAGTCCAGCCCCACAGACCTTGATGGGCACACTGGGGAGACCAGAGAAGCAGGAGAATGAGCGGCCAGCAGGCGGCCCAGCTGGGCAGCCCACAGAGTCCTCATGAACACTGGTCCCGATTGCTGCTGGCCAACCAACAGGCGCTGCCCCTGAAGCCACAAGGCCTGGGCTGGGATGAAGGTCTCCTTCCCCTGAGCTTCAGTGTGTTCTTCCAGGCCGTGCGCCCAGCCGCCCTCTGTCCCATCACTAAGAGGACACAGAGCTCTATGCACCAGTGTGCAGGACCCTTCATCAAACGGGAAGGAGAACTAGCCAAGGTGCTGTAACTCCAAAAAACCCTAGTACCCAGCCACTGCCTTCCTAGCCATCCCCTGTCCTCCAGCTGTCTCTCTGTCCTCCCAGCCATCCCTCTGTCCTCCCAGCTGCCTTCTGTCCTCCCAGTCACCTTCTGTCCTCTGAGCCATCCCTCTGTCCTCCCAGCTGCCCTCTGTCCTCCCAGCTGCCCTCTGTCCTCCCAGCCACCCTCTGTCCTCCCAGCTCTCCCCTGTCCTCCATGACTGTCCAGAGCCATGGGCACTGCCAGCTCCCGTGCCTGTCTTCTCCTCTTCGCTCTTCACTTCGTTTGTCCTTCCTTGACACTATATTGTATTTTAGTGGGCCATTTGCTTTTCACTCTGCCCTAGGGTTAATTCATGGAAGCACATAAACTCATAGAATGATGTTCTGTTCCACACCTCTTTTGTTCAATTCCCCACAACCCAGAAAAATACTTGACATCTACAAAACTCCTCATAGAATATATCAATGGAATGCATAAATGCATACATGTCATGAAACTCAGAAGTTATCAAAGATTTTCAATTTTTACATCATCAGAAACAAACTGTGAGAATTGTTTGGTCTACCTGTGATACACGGAGGCCTCATTTTTTTTTTTTTTAATATGAAAACAGCTCTAATGAGGAAAATAAGCACACAGCAGTTTGGTAGGAAAGAGGCTTGGTGCAGGCAGGTGTCCTTCGTGTGCCTAATGGAAGTCTCTGTCTCCACCCTCCCGTCATCTGCAAGGCTGTGCTAAATGCTGTCAGCCAATGTGTTCTTTGCATGGTAGACTGTGTCCCACGGATGCTGCCATCTCTTCTTAGAGAAGTTCTGAAAGGGGAACACATGCTCTCGTGGTCTGGTTCAGCGTGGCTTGTTTCTGTCACAATTAAAAAACCTCCTCTCAGGTTCCTTAGGATCTAGAAAGGGCCACGGTGCAAGCAAGCCAGACAGCTGGTGGCGCATTCCAAGAGATAAGAAAGAGCCATGGCACTGTAGCGGCCACCCCACCCCAGAGCCAGCTCTCCATCAAGAGACCACGCAGTTGGGCCCCGTGGGTGCTCGTCTGTCTATTGTGTGACTAGACTTGAGGGTGCCAACTCCACTGCCGCGTGGGGGCCAGGGACATGGCCTTCTGTAGTCCAGAGACAGAACAAAGTCGGCCCTCCCTCCAGGCTAGCGGCAGCCCCTGCACGGACTAGAATCGAGCTGACTGGAGGCTGCTTCTCGCAAGGTGGCACCTTCCAGACACTTGCGTGGACACATCACACCCACTGGCCTGGCAGGAGCGCCACCTCTGAGCCACCCAGCCCAAGAGGTGCATCAGGTCAGGGTCACATGCTGCATCCGCTGTAGGCACCTAGGCCCTGAGAACAGAGGACGAACCTGCCCAGGCCGCACCTTTCTATTTGGGCTCAGACTCCAGAGGCCCAAATTACACCCTCTTGTGGCTAGGGAACTTGTCATCTTGAGCCCAGAGACCTGATTTCAGATTCCAACTCGCCGGCTTGTTAGCCGTGTGAGACGGGGCTTGTTACCAAGCCTGTGTCCTGGTGCTTAAGGGTGGAAGATGTAGGCGACGCTGGCAAACCTGCCTTGAGTACAATGGATGCAGTCACACGAAGCCCAGAGTGAGGCCGGCCTCGAGAGTCCTCCCAGCACGGCCTCTCCCAGCCAGGGAGGATGTGGCTGCTGGGGACTCTGTCCCACCCAGCTGTCCCTGTCAAGCAGCGGCTTTATTCCAGCCCAGCGTTCAGAACCTCCTCACTGTCATGCGTACCATGTAGCCCTCTGTTCCTGCTCCAATCAGCACTGAGGGAAGCAGCTGTCTCCAGGGGCCGGCCAGTCACACAAATGCCTGGGGCAGGTCCCTGGGGAGTGGAGAGGACCGAGCAGCTCAGTACACAGGGTCCATTATACGGAGCAGTGGGGCAGCACCAGAAGGGAAGGGCCAGGCACAGATCTACACCCCAGATCACGCCTCTCGGAACCCCCCAGACGTACCCAGGGGTGTGCCCAACAATCCCCAAGGGCTACCAAGCCACACGGAAATTCAGCTTCCCTGTCACATCCGTCTGAAAGGAAAGAAGAAAGAGAAGCCCAGAGTGGCGCGATAGTCTTGGTCTCTCAGAGAAAGCCCGAATCAGAACTTTTACACACACCATGTTGACAAGGTTGACAACTAACTCAACATGCAAATCCTGTGCAGTGCCGCTGAGCTCTGCACACAGGCCAGACCAGGGGTTTCCCAGGTGTTGCACAGAGGTCTGTGCTCACTGGCCCCTGGAGAGCACGCCTCCTCCTGAGGACCTGTGACCGCGCAAGGCGGGGCACTCACCACGGCACGAGAGCTGCTAGGTCTCGATGAGCAGGGGAGGCTGCAGCGCCGCCTCTGGGGCTCTCTCCAAGACAGCGTTTCCATGGCTTCACTGGAAGGGCACAGGGCAATCAGAGGCTGTTGTGTTGTCCACTGACCCCAGAGACTGGAAGGTGTCTTCCTCCTTTGCAAACTGTTGTTTTGTCTGGTTTTAGGGTGCCGTGGGGATTGAACCCAAAACCTTCATCCCCAGGTCTTTTTTATTTTGTACAAAATCTTTTTCAATCAAATGGCCTCTGGGTCCAACTTGCACTCTTCTGCCTCAGTCTCCCAGAGTGCTGGGATGACAGATCTGGGCGTCAGCACCCGCTTCCAAATGGGATTTTGTGAACACTGCAGGCATGAACCCCTGAAGCAGATGGGTCGAGAATACAGGGCCCGACTCTGCTGGGCTCCATTTCACCTGAAGTGTATCTGCCATGCAGTGAGGGTGAGAGGACTGCACCAGTCCTTCTCTCTGTCGAGCTTGGTCCTCGAGAGGAGAACCACCATTCCCACCTAACCAGTGAGGGTTTTGGGCTCGCAGTGGGGAAGTCTTCCTATCTACCATATAATCCACAGTTGTTAGTGTTTGAATCCAGATCCCCTTAATCCTCACCCAGCCCTGTTCCAGGAACCATCCTGAACCCAAAGGGGCTGTTGGCCATGCACCACCTTATTCAACCCCTTCAACACCCTCGCTGGGCAAACGATACCATCCCCATTTTACTGGTGAGCAAATGAAGCTCAGAATGGCTAAGACATTCGCCAGTAACATTCAGCCAGGAAAGACAGAAACAGACTCTAGCCAGCATCCTGTCTGGAAAGCCTGACCCATGAGCCAGGGCCTAGAGTGCTCCCTTAGGCACCCTACAGGACTCACAGAGCTCCTGTGACACTAGGTGGAACGAGACAGCCCTCCCCATAGGGGTCCGCAGCCCTGCTCCACACAGGCAGGTAGGGTTGCTTTGACCTCCCAGAGCTTAGGGACCTGGGACTCCTTCCCAGGAGGGCATGCTCCCTCTCTGCACAGGGAAATCGTCTGAGGTACTTACTCACCACAGGGCTGAAGGATAATCTTTGAGCTTTCCACACCAAGAGACCACAAAATCACACATTTATCAGGCTCACCCTCTCCTAACAGCCTTAAGCCACAAAGGCATCAGGGTGCATGGCAACCTTCCAACAGAATGTGGGCCTTACATTCAGGATGACAGACAAATAAAATGTATCTGAAAAAAAAAGATGGGGACATCGGAGCTGTTCCCTTGCCTTTCACCAATCGCATTGTCACTGGGCTGAGCTAATGAGGAGTGATTAGCCAAGGTGCTCAGCAGGCTGAGACGCTTTCGTCCTGCAGCCCATGGGCACACAAATATGCCCACATTTTTAAAGAAGTGAGGTGGGGCATTGGCACAATCTTTTCCAAGGATAATTTGTCTAGAGCTCCTAAAGGCTTAAGTGGTGGCCTCCTGTGGCCTAGCAAACCCAACTATGGCACTGGAGAGTAAGAGTGGGGAGCAGAGAAAGTGACTGGCTGACAGTCACAGTAAGAAACACGGAAAGCAACCACTGTGGCCACACAGTGAACAACACATGGTCCAGACAACGAATGCTAAAGCTGATAACTGTATTTGCCCCTTTGGCCCTTTACACAATCACATGGGAAGATGCGTGGAAGGCTTTGCACCTATGGGAGAAAGCAAGCCGCATGGCACAATTCCCAGAACGTGCGTTTTCTATGAAGTACATCAGTAACCAATAACTTGACTGCACCTGAGTAATAATTGCAAAGCCATAAGCAAAGCAGGCCCCTGACTCAGGAGCGAGCACACCAGCTCTAGAAGGCAGGATGGCGAAGGCTTCTCCACCCAGGCATGGGTGCCCTGTACACATGCACGGGCGGGGTCCTCCTGTCTTAAATCATATCGGTTGCAGAACCAGGGGCAAGAGTAATGCAGATATGTCAGGATCAACTGTTACATGTTTTCAAGAGACAAACCCTATAACTGTTCTTGTACTTCTATCGGGGAGTTATGCAAATGTCAACGTAAATTACACAGGTGAGTGACGGCCACACGTGGAGCTGGCCTTGAGATTCCGGTCAGCAGAGGTTGGTCTCTGTCTCTGTCTCTGTTGGTCTCTTTCTCATATGCATACGTACGTGTACACACACACACACACACACACACACACACACACACGCCTAGTTTTTTCTGTTCTTGGCATATCTGTTGACTAAGACAAGAGTGTTTTTCTCCCTAGACAAAATAGTCAGTGGGAACCCAGTTTCTGGCCAAATTACATCCACCAAAGAAAATCAAGTTGGCATCACCCTTGACTACGGCCACAGACACCCATCACATGAGTCAGCAGGGCAGGAGCTTTCAGCATGCAGGCTTGGCTGGCCCAGCGGGCACGGGCCCTGGAGTAATGGTGGCCCAGCCAAAGTATGTGCCGGGCTGGAAGCCACCATCCAGACATAGCCTCGCAGTCGTATCTGAACAACCCCACAGAGCCAGCCCGGCTTGGACTTCTGTGCCCCCGCTGGTGGAAGTATGACTGGTAAGCAAGCTCTGAGGGCCTCTTGGTAAGACCTGAGTACAACCTGCATTTTGCAGCAAAGCTGAGCCATTAGGGAGATTCCAAGGGCTCAGAAGCACCGGGGTTTATTGATCCGGTCGAGCGAGCTCTTCTCCACAGGCCCTTTAGCATGGCTCTGGTCTGTCCCTGTCTCTGGTTGCCTTTGATGCCAACATCACCATCATCCAGCCGAACGGAGGCTTCTCCTCACTCCGACTCTGAAAGATGCTCAGATCCCTTCATTCTAAGCAACAGGGCCAAGCGCACCCGTGTCCTGTAAAGAGCCAGACACTAAATATCTCAGGCCTGCGGGCCACACAACCCACAGACAACACAGGCCTAGGTGAGGGCCAAGGGATGGCTTGACTCTCCTCAGCCACTGTGTTGCAGGCATTGGAATCTGGATTCTTTTCTCATTTTCACATTATGCAGTACGACTTCCCCTTTAATGTGCTCACAGCCCTTTAGCAGTGCAGAAGCCGCTGTTGGCTCTTGACCCTCACAGAGGAGGTGAAGGCAGGACTTGGTCTCGGTCGGCAGAACCTGCAGTGCGCAGAGTGCAGCCCGCACATCCCAGGCCCCACGAGGGACACAGGGCCCCAGCCCCGCCGCCACCGCCGAGCTAGGACTGCGATCCAAATGGAACAAGATACCCCAGTAACTCATATGCAAATACAGCTTGAGGAGTTCTGCCCAGAAATGGCTTTTGAAGCCAGGTGGGCACCCGTGCTGTCCCAGCAGCACCCTGCCTCACCACGCTGATGCAGGCCAGTCAGAAGTCTGAGCTCGGCCTGGGCAACTTGGCAAGTTCCCATCTCAAAATTAAGAAACAAAAAATGAAAGCCAATAGGGGCTGTTTAGGACGGGGATGCAGGTCGGTGTGAAGGCTCTCAACTCAAAGTCCAGCACCCCGACACCAATAACAGAAGCAAGGCAAGGAAAGGCGCCTGGGGTCCAAGCAGCTTGGAGCCCCACTAACTTGCAGGCCGTGCAGTTGTGAAATCCCGGGAAGGTGTATATGCTCGGCAGGCGTTCTCAGCACTCTGCAGTGGCAGCCGGCCTTAGAGAAGCTCACCGCTTCTACAAGCTTCTGGCAGTGATAAGGCTATTCAGGGTTTCTGAGCCCCGCTCCCTTCCAGTACCTGACAAGTCACCTAAATGTTAGAGGTCCTTGAACCAACTGGACCACGGGAGCTGGGAGGAGCCAACACCAGGGCCTTCTGGAAAGGCCCTGCTGGTATCCTGCCCGTCACTGCTATGTGGTCTCAAGAAAGGCTAGAAACCTGACTTCAATCTTAGAAATGCTCCCTCATTTAACAAGCCATACAGATGAGAAAAACTGAACCTGCAGGCTATGTGTGATCCCAGGGCCTCTGATGTGTGACAAAGAAAGGAGTGGCCTTTGGAGCCGGGCCCCAGCTCTGTTCTCCCAGGTCACCAGACTAGGGACCTCAGCCAAGTTAATCAGGTTGGGAAGCAGCGGTCTCCTCACCTAGCAGATGATCACATCTGCCTCACACTTTGGTGGCCATAGAATAAAAACGTCTGTGGAACACGGGCCACGACACCTAACAGAGTGGCCCCCATTGTCCCTGCCGGGGTTGTCTGGTGTCACTGCTCCTGCGTCCATCATATTCCTGGCACGTAGAAAGGAGGTCTGCACCCTGCCACTGGCTCTCTCCTGCTCAGGCTGGTTCTGAAGAAGCCAGCCCACCCAGCCCCCACGCAGGGCCTCTGCAGGGAGACGGTGCCCGATGCTGCGGTCCCTGCAGGCGTCTCTGCACCTAGAGGTGGCCCTTTCTTGGGGCCTCTGTGAGGTGATGTTTCTCCCCAGCTGGGCCACAGTACTCCCAGCTGTCCACTTCAGGTACAGAGAAAGCTCAGGCCGAGAATGCTGAGCGCCCTGCTCCCTGGGACATGGATGCCTTTGTTTTTGTTGATTTACTTTGTTTTAAAAATCTTAAAAACCTCTCTCTGCCACCTCAATGTGTGTGAGACAACAAAACTTGAATGGAAGCATCACTCTGAAACCTCACATTAAGAACACCAGGCGATGAGCCGGGTGTGGTGGTGCACGCCTGTAATCCCAGCACTTGGGAGGCTGAGGCAGAAGGATCAGGGCAAGTTCGAGACCAGCCTGGGCTACAAAAGTGAGTTCAAGGTCAGAAAAAAAAAAAAAAAAAAAAGAGTGAAGAACACCAGGTGACAGGACCGTGGACCTCCCCCAGGGCAGCCCCTGTGCGCAGGGATGCTGCTGTGGAGCAGCCCCACACCTGCATCCCTCACACCTCCCCAAGAGGAACACTGCCCCAACCTGAGGGCTGCATCAGCTGGAATTTGCAGGACCCTCCTGCCCTGTTCCATTCCAGTCTCCAAGCAAGAGTCACCTCCTGAGAGAGCCCCTCCTGCCTTTCTTATCTAAACCAGACTTATTCATGGTAAGGGCCTGGAATTCTTTACTTTTTGTTAATCTTTCTTTCTTTCCTTCTTTCTGTTATGGCATGCTCAGCCTGCCCTAGGGGTGGGGCTGACCCAGCATGTGGTACTTGGCATCTAACCTCGGTGGGTCCCTGCGGTTGCCGAAGCTTGCCTAAGCAGGTGCTTTAGACCACTGGGCTATCTCGCTGGCCCCCAGTATATATATTTGTTTAGGAGAGAGGTGAATTTGGCAGTGAGGGAAATGAAACTCAGGGAGCCCAACCCGCTGGTCTCATGTCACCCAGCCAGCTGCTGGCATGGAGCAAATGCCAGCCGGGTTCTGCACAGCACAGCCCCAGTTGACTCCACCAAGCCAGGTGCCTACAGCTCACTTCCTTCAGCCTGGAGCTCCATGAGAGAGGCAGTAACACGATTCTGTCCCATTTTTAAAAGATGCCTGCTGAGTGGACAATGGACTGGCAGGGGCCCCAGGCGGAAGCAGAAAGACCAGTTAAGAGAGGGCTGCAGTGAGCAGACCCGGCCAAGAAGTGGCAATGAAGGGGCCCTCAGTGCTGGGATAGGGAACCTCGCCACTCTCTTGGTCCCGTCAGGCTGGCCTTTCTCCCCACATAGAACCAGGCCCTGTCTCCCAGGGGCTCACAGCTCCCCGGCTGGTGTAGGGAACATGGATATCAAACTGCTAGTAAAGAAAACTGCACTGCGACCCAGAAATGCCTATCCAAGAGGTCACCCGCAGGACGCCCACGGGGACCAAAGCAGGACAAGGCAGTGAGGGGAATGCCATTAAAAATCCCACTCACAGCACAGAGGGCAAGGAGGGAAACTGCTTCTGCATAAAAATCCGTCTCCCTTGGTGAAAGGGCCTCTCTCCAAGGACAGCTCCAGAATGGGCTGAGAGGGAACGCTTGTCCACCCTTCACAAAACCTGCTGGGAGAAACAGCCCCAAGTTCTCCAAGAAGCTGTGTCCTGGGCCCACGTGGGAGCCGCTGACAAGGATGAAGGAAGGCAAAGGATCTTCCCATGCCCTGGGACAGACCAGGGTTTCAGGAGCTCACGGAATCTCTTAGGAAGAATCTGAGGTAGGCACCTTTGCCTTTCCCACTTGTAGTGGGGAGTCTAGGAGCCAGGGGAGATTAGGGCCTGACCAGAGGTCAGAGGTCAGAGGTCACACAGCTGGCAGGAGGACCTGGCCACCCACCCAACCCTGCACGACTATCAGCCAGGCCTCTGGGCAGAAGGTGACCCACAGGCAGAGGACAGGAGGAGGTGGAGACTGGAAATCACTTTCTCTGTCCTTCCTTCCTCATGTTCATCAAGGTGCAGGACAGATCAGAACAGAACCCTTTGCACAGTGGCTCCCACCTGTCATCCCAGCACCCGGGGAGGCTGAGGCAAGAGGATCACAAGCTCAAGCCCAGCCAGGGGAACCTGGGTGGACCCTGTCTCAAAATAAAAACATGGCTGGGGCCCAGCCCCAGGGCAGATTCCCTGGGTTCAATCACCGGTACCATCTCAAAAAAAGGCAGCCATGAGAAATTTTCAGTCATGGTGGACTGGCTCACAAGATGAGGTTTCTATGGCATCGCTGTGTGTGACACACACAGCCCCGTCCATAGCGCATCCATGCGGCTCCAACGCTGGCGCTGTTGACAGATGCCTACGTCTGCCAATTACATATTTATAAGGTCGCCCCGCCTGACTCGGACGCAAAAGTTATTAAATGCTCCGGAGCCATCAGGGTTGCGCTCAGCGCCCTGAAACAAAGGCGGGGAGGCTGCCAGACTCATCTGAGGCAGGAACAAAAGCATTTCATTTCCAGAGGCCCCGGCCGCGCGTTTCCTTCCAACTGGTGCCCAGCGCACATTACAACCACGGGCAGGCGAAGCGTGGGGGTCCAAACACACTTCCCTCCCGTGCACCCAGAAGCAGCGCTCCTTGGGGGGCACCCGAGCCCTGGGCAGGTAAGAGGAGATACCAACGGTTGCTCCCGACACCCTCTTTCCTGCTCAGGAAGCTGCTGATAGGTAGAGTTCCCGCTCCTTACATCACCAGCCTGAGAGGACAAATGTCTGCGCCCCAACTTTTGCCAGTCAGCGTGCCGGTAGCCAGATGCTCCGAGAGGCCGCCCAGATCCCTGACTCGCAACCCTCATTCCATCCAGGCTCAGGCTGCCTGGAAGTCAACATGCAAGGCACATTAATGAGAAACATCTGGCCAAGAGGCTTGACACAGACGGCGGGCAGCGGTGGATTTGCGGTTGGGACGCGAAGTCACAGGGGCTGAATTTAAAAACACAGTTGGAAACACCAGGCAAGCAGGCGGCGCTGGGGCAAGACTACTGCCCCCGGGGTGAGCTGTGTAGGGCTGAGTTACCTAGACACCCAGCCCAGAAGGCATTAGAAAGCCTGGACCGAGGACCAGAGGCCAGCCTGGCCGGGCCTGGCGTCCTCCTGCGTCTGGCGGCCACTTCCACCTTCAATATTTGTAGCAGATGTAGCCGCGCTCTTAAAGGAGCAGTCTTTGCCTTGGTTCCATGTGGCTTCCAAGACCCATCTGAGGGGAAGCGTTACTTATTTTTCCGCCCGCAGCACTGTGCGCATGGCATCCTACCTCCATTTGTGCAGGGTGAACCCCGGGCACTGGTCACCGCAGGCAGCACAGGGCTGGCCTCTCTCGATCCGCCCCAGTCCTGCCACCTTCAAAGCAGAAAGACAACAGAGGCGAGTCTGAGACGGCTGCCTTCAGACACCAGGTGGACGTCTGTCCTTCCCACCCCACCATCTGACTTGACTGTCCACTCTCACGCAGGGGTGGGGGGGTGGGTGTTGCCACGCCCCAAGGGGGTCCCAGGTGGGCTGTCTCCGCGGCACGGAATCGTAGGAAATCAATGGCCTTGTGCCACCCCCCTCCCCCCCACACACACACCTTGGTCACCGGTTTCTAAGAAACAAAGCTACCCTCTTCCTTCCGGCAGAAATCCCAACAAGGGGTCCGGGAAAGGGACAGCAGAGGACACCCCAAAAGACAGCCCGAAGTTCCAGTCCGGAGCGGGAGCACCAGAGGCTGGAGCTCGGGCGGGGCGCTGGGTGTGTCCCAGTCCGAGACCTGGGACTCGGCTCCGGCGCACCGTCTCGGGGCGCCGGTTCACGTAGGGCCACAGGTGCGCGCCGCGGGCGGGGACGCTGGCGGGGGACGCTCACCCTGCGGGGACACCCACCCCCGACACTCACCGGCGGGGCGCGCAGCCTCCTCCGCGAGCTCCGGCTGAACATGGCTCGTCCGCCGCGGCCGGGAGGGCGGTCGCCTGGGCGGCCCCTCGGAGGCCCTGGCTGCTCCCGCCGCGCCCCGCCCCACGCTCCCCGCCCCGTGGCGCCCGCAGTCCGCCTGCCCGCCAGCCCTCCTCTCTCGCGGGTCCAATCAGCAGCCCCCAGCAGGCGCCCTCGCCCCAGTCCCCGGAGGTGGGGACTGGACCATCCACGGTCCCAGAGCTGCCCCAGCGGCCAGGGGCGGAGACGGAGGCGGAGCGCGCGGTTCTCACCGCAGGTAAAATTATGCACACGGAGAGAAAGTCCCCTCCCAGGGCAGGGAGCGCCCAACCTGACAAATGACCCCACCTGTGACCCCACCACACCCACAACCCAGAGCGGCCCCAGTAGCTCCAAAACGGACTCCTGCAAGTTTGCCTGCAGTCGGGTGGGGAAGAGAAGCAGCCGGGAAGGCAAACCGCGCCCCTTCCCGCAGATCGCCCTGAGCAGTGGGTGCCCCTGGATTCTGTCATTTTAAAGGAAGGGCTGTGCGCAAGTGTGGACCTGGGAGCCTGAGCCCCTTTCCCCACCACCCCATCCCGTGTGCTGTGCTGCGCTGCGCTGTCCGGGTTTGTCGCTTTGCTTGCATCTGCCTGGGCTTTTTAAAGTGCAACAAGAGCCTTTACCTCTGTGGTAACACGGTGAGCAATTTTGTGAAGGCGCAACTAAGGGACTCCTTAAAGACCATCCATTCCCCCCCCCCCCAAAAAAAAATTACTAACTCTTCGAGGTACAGGCTAGCGTCCACTTGTCAGGGATGCCTGAACGCATATCCCGCCTCCCCAACGAGCTCTTGGGACCCCAACAAGTGCGACCACCCGGGAAGGCTGCTGTGGGGTGCAGGGGTTGGTGTCACCACACTCACTCCCCGTCTGCACCCAAGCCCAAGCTGCGTGCGGAAAAGACAGCACCTCCTTCACTTCAGCCTCTCAGGCCTGAAGCAGAGTCTGCCCGAGGCAGGCGCCCTAAAAGAGACATTTTTGTCACCGTCCAAAGAGATGGCTGTAGGCTCCGCCAGCACCTTAGGAGTGAGGCCCTGATTCAAGTGACCTGTGGCGCTTGCTGTTTGCCTGGGTGGTGAGAACGGCTGGCCTCCCTGTCACCCAAGCCTAAACTAGACTGGCCTGAATGGGACCTCTGGGAATCAGGGCTCCCCAGCTGGCTCCCCGAGCCCAGGCAGCAAGGTTTGGTTGGGTTTCTAGGCCAGAACTTGGCGACAGAGGAGTGTAGGGTCGGACTTCAGGAGCGAAACTTCAAGGGCGACCCACGAGCTCTCACAAACTCAGTAACCAAGTGAGAGTGTTTGTGTGCAAGACTAAAGAATTAAAGTGAATGTTGGAAAGGCCGAGTGAGCAGAGCACGTGTTTTCTGCACCTACAGCGATCTGTCGCCTGCCTCATCCTGGCCCCAGCCCAGGAGAAAGGTCCTCAAGTCCAACCTCAGGGACGGCTCTCTTGCAGCAGCCCTCTCATCCACATGGCACCGTCCACGTCACAGAAGAGGACACGTTTGCAAAGTGTAAGTGCCACGGCTTATTTCTATTTGCTGAATCTGGCCCAAGGCCTGGCTGATTTCAAGGGCTTAAGGAACACTGGTTAAATAAGTAAATAAAAGTCGGTAGCTTCAGCCAAGGGAAGAGGACAAGGTATTAAGAATCAAAGCTTCCTGTTGTAGGCTGGGGCAGGGGGTTGACCTGGCCTCCCGATGGGGCATCTCCTACACACCAAGCCCTTGCGAGCTGGCAGAAAAGCTGAGGCTGGACCTGAGGGAGGCACTGTCTGTGCTGGGACTGCGTCATCTGCGTGCACTGTAATTCTAACACCTTTTAGCAAAGGTCAGTGACAACACCCACACGGTACAAGTTCCCAACGGATGGAAGGCGTGTGGCCTGGAGAGTGGTCTTTCTGCAGCCCTCAGAGGAACTACAGGGGCTGGTGGCAGTCATGGGCCAGACCCTCTGGTTCTGGATAGATGTGCCTGGGAAAGGCTGAAGAGATCCTGGCGCCCTGGGAGCAGTGTTCCTTTTGACTTTAGGAGGTTGGCCAGAGATGAAACAGCACAGGTTTGCTGGTTAATCTGCACTCACAGGGACCAGTCCTGTCCCACAGTCAGCTCCAGAAGGGTCCAACCGCAGGCAGGACAGAAGCTCCTGGGGCCCTTCCCCACAGGTATGTTTCTCTGCGCAGGAGCAGGTATTCATCGAGACTCATGCGACAGCAGCCCCACCCTCTGGATCTCTGCAACAACGCTGTCCATTTCCTAGGGAATGTAAAGCTTTTTAGGAGCAACCCAGGGAGGAAAAAAGGTCTCTGCTGTCCCTTGTAGGAGAACAGCGAACAGCATCGGTGGGTTTGTGGTTGATAGATGGCTTGAGGTATGTCCTCTGCCCATCTTCAAGGCAAAACAATGCCCAGTGGAGCTCGGAGAAATCCTCATGCACAACTGTCGACACAGAGAACGCGCCTCACTGAATTGTTAGGAAGAAACCCCACAGCAGGACAGGTTGCGATGCCTTTAACTGTAAAGTGTGCATGGAGAAACTGAAAGGAAATACACACCACATTAATGGGCTGATGGAGAAATTATAAGGCTTTTTTCCTTTTCAGTATTTCAAATATATTGAGAGTAAGGAACATGCACTCTTTTTATAGTCAGAAATGTAACAGTATTTATCTAAAATTGGAAGTTGTGCCCATGTCACTTGAGGTTTTCTAACACCAGGTCTGAATCGGGGGTAGTGAGGCCTGTGGGCCTCCCCTCCCTCCCCTCCCTGTGACCTACACATAAGAGCCCACCTTCTGCACATTCGCCTCCCCACTTTTCTTACATAAAATCCGTGACTTTCAAGCCATGTGAGGCCTGTAGCCTGCTGTTGCCCCAAACTGCAGGAAACCTCAGAGGTTCATCTGTGAAATCCTTTCTAAAACAGGGAAGAACACGGCCTCCACCTGGAGCAGGTTTATTTCTGTTACTAAGGACCGATTAGACTGTTGCAAAGGGGTACAGTCTCCTGGGGTTCTCTGAAGCCAGAGTCGGCGAGCGGCATCTCCAGAAGGAGCTTGGAGAGCCCAGGGCAGTGGGCAGCGGAGGAAATGGCAAGAGATAACTCTGCCTCGGAGCTGGGTGACTGGGGCTTTCGCTTCCACCGAGCTCTTATCTGCAGTCTGCTTGTGTCCTGTCTGAGCGTGATGATGTGGATTCACAGCGGACAAAACCAAGTCAGGCCAGAGGTGGCGCTGGAGCCAGTGCCGGTGGCCGAATACTTCACAGGGCATCCAGGCCTCTGAAATTTAGTAGTATATTCTTGGATGCTTAAAGTAAAATTATCTTAGGAGGTTGCAAGTACTGCGCTGTTCAGACAGTATGTAGGCTTACCTTTGGAAAGATAAAGCTTTGCAGCAGAGTCACTGGCCCGGATTACCCTAAAGATTAACAAACAAGGCAGCACAGATACACAGGTGAAAGGCGAGTCAGGGCACTGGTTACTGCCTTGTTTGTGTGTGTGTGTGTGTGTGTGTGTGTGTGTGTGTGTGTGTGTGTGAGACTGGGGATGGAACCCCAGCACCTTTTCATTTTGCTATAATTTTGGCCCTTTTTAAAGTTTTGAGACAGGGCCTAACTAGGTCACTAAGTTGTCCAGGGTGGCCTTGAACTTGTGATCCTCCTGCCTCAGCCTCTGAGAGTGCTGAGGTTACATGCGTGTATCACCATGTCCCACTCAGGAAAATGTTTTAAAAACAAAAAAGAGAATCGCAAGTGACCTAAATGCCTAGTGTCAGAGGACCCCGGAAATAAAAATAAACTGGTGCATCCTTTGAACAATGATTAAAATGAGGTGAAGAAGATGGGGAAGTTTGACAATACTGTTCCAGTTGTACAGAGCAGTCTACCAAGCAATGCTGTGAATTCACGTTTGTAAAAGGTTTGGGACCTGGGCTGGGGAGATAGCTTAGTGGACCAAGTGCCTGCTCAGGTTTGATCCCTGGTGCCACCTGCCGTCCCACCCCTGCCCCCAGGCCTGCTGAACCAGCCACGGAGTCTGGGCAAGGTGGGGCACGCCGGTAATACCAGCCCTGGGGAGCCTGGAAACAGGAGGATCCCTATGAATCCGAGCTGTGTAGTGAGACCCTGCACCAAATAAAAAGATAATTTTTAAAATTTTTCAAAAAGGAGACATTTGGAAACCATCTTACTTTTAAAAAATGTACAGCTACAGTAATATCTCGGTTCGTGAACTCAGTTTGTTCTAGGATTTCAGAAAATATGGCCACGTTTGTGTTTGTGTGGGAAAGATGGCCACAGTTACATTAGTCACCCAATGCAGAATTTTCAAACAAAAACAAAATTTTGTCGAATGCTCCGTGCACAAGCCACACTGCACACAAATGCATTTGTGAACTGAGGTGCCACAGAGTCTGTAGCAAAATATTTTACTGGTTCTGATTATTTGTTTTAGGGACTGGAATTCAAATGCTTTGATAGTTTCATTTCTGTATATATAATTTTCCTAAAATGCACATGTGTTTCTCATATAATTAAAGGTGAACATATAAATAGTAAAGAAAAATTTGACTTCAAGTTCCTGAACACGAGGAGGCATCTTCAGAAGGCTGATTTCTGCTCTGTCACTCCTCTCAGGAGGCCCTGGGGGCGCTTGGTGCCTGGTTTCCCTATGTAGAACCGGCACACTTGCTAGCCCCCTCCCAGCTCGCTCTCTGCCATCTGCAAAGCACTTTTGCAGCATCTTGTGGTGCCTGGCCTTGGTGCTTGGCTCTCGAAGGAGGCAGAAGCTCACTGCGTTGTGTGGCTGCAGACAGGATGAAGCTAGGTCTGTGATTCTCTCTCTCTCTCTCTCTCTCTCTCTCTCTCTCTCTTTCACACACACACACACACACACACACACACGCACACACACAGAATCCTTCAGTCATCTGGACCAGGCTATGGGGTGACTTCTAATTCACATGCAGGTGCTGGAAAGGGCCAGGGCGGATGCGAGCTAACAGCAGCTTCCGGAGGCGATGGGCGGGCATGGCCGCCCTGCCTCCCCTGGACTTGGTGTGTCTTCACCCTTGCACTTGCTTCTCTGCAAGGCCGCGCCTCCTCTGCGGGGCTGGGCTGCCTGGAGCTCCTGCCAAATGGTGTGGGGAGGGCTGGGGAGATAAATTGATGGTCTAAGCGCCTGCCTGGCAAGAGCACGGGTCCAGGTTCGACTCCCCAGTACCGCCTCAGGCGCACCACGCGGCCACTGAAACCAGGTCCTAGCTGCGTAGTGAGACCCTGTAATAAATACCTAAAACCTTTTATAAAAAATGGGTGGGGGCCATGGGAAGCAGTTTCTGTGCGCGCCGTTGCCCTGACCCCGGAATCCCAGTAGGCCATTTGTCTGACGCTAAGGTTGCCATTCCTCCCAGCCTGGGCTCAGAACTCAACTCTTTCTCACCCTTTCTCCACAGCAGCCTCTGCCACAGCGAGATCCTAGCAGTTCTTAATCTGTCTGCTCTGTGCTGTGGAACTTGGGGGGCTCAACTGGGGAGACTAAGCTGCAAAGACCCAAGCAGCTGGCACAGACGGCTTCAGCCGCACTGCCCCGCGGTGAGTCAGCCTAGGTGCCAAGGCCCCCCAAGTTCGGGCCTCGCACCGGGAAGGGCTAGGAGAGCCTGTGAAACTCCTGAGGCCAGGGCCTAGCAGGCGCAAGGAAATGAGGATCTGCAGGCCACGGCGGCTGTCGGCTCTGCTGCGTGGCCTTCGACTGCACCTTGCGGACACGGGCTGCCCACGGAGGTCTGCATCGCCACCACTGTTTTCTCCGCGCCAGGCTCTGTCCCCTAGTGCGACCCTGTCAGCATCCAGGTGACCGTTTACAGTGTCTGTCTGTCTGTCTGTCCCCTGAGGGAGGCCTGCGCTTCTGCAGGGTTGTGAATCCCCTGTGCTTGGTTGAGGGTGACCATTGCAAAGCAGGGGCACTGAGCCCACTCCACCTTTAAAAGAGGGGGCAAGTGCTAAGGCACTGTGCCGGAGGAGAGTCTCCTCACTGGCTGCGTGGACACGGATCTGGGCAAGACGAAGGCGAAGTGAGCAACCGTCCAAGCAGCACTCGCCTCACCGGCTCCGAGTGTGCCCAGGAAGGGTGGGGCCGGCCATGGTGCTCCCGCATCAGATCCTGTTGATGTCCATCGGGCACCCTGGTTGCATGAGGCCTGGTCCGTGCTACCAAAACAGGCTGGCATCAGGGCTTAGAGGAAAACCGTCCTCCCTGCGTCTGCCAGCGCAAAGGGCGACCGATCCCGCAGCACCAGTGGAAGAAGTGTCAGTCCCACCGCCACACAGCAGCCGCACAGGTTCTGCCGCTCACCTTCACCCTGGCCTCTCAGCAGACGGACAAGTCGCTTTGCAGGCCCACGGCAAGCTATGCTTTCAGCCCAGTTACAGATTCCGTGTTTTTCTAACAACTTGATCAAATTAATGTGATGGTTCAAGGTCTGAACCAATGGGCTTGTGGTACCTGCCGTTTCCACAAAGCTTTTCTTTCCTCCTTCACCAGCAGCCCCAAGCAAACCTGACATAATATCCTGATAAGCCCCTGCCCTGATGCTTTCCAGCTGGGGAGTCGTGCTTTCCTCTGGCCCAGTGGTTCCCAGTCCTGGCTCCATGCTAGAATAACCTGGGGAGTTATTTCCTTTAATATGTCACATCTGGCCTCAACCAGCCAATTAAGTCAGTATTCCTGAGGTGGGCCTAGATGAGTGATCAGTTTTAGAGCTCTCCAGATGAGATTAAAATCCGGTCAGGCTTAAAAATCTCTAATCCAGCTCCTTCTCTACACTTTCTAGATTCATCCATGGATTTTCTTTCCATGTGTGTCCGCACTGCCATCCTCAACCTCATCTGCAATGTGCTGGGTTGAACTACCGTGAAGCCTCTCCTCGACCGGCCTGCATGGGAACGGTGTGGCTCAAACCTTCTGACTCCCCAGAGCCAGACCTTGTTCAGAATTGCTCACACGTCTCTCGCTCCATCCTCAAAACAGCCCCAGCAAGTTCACCATTCTATCCAGCTGAGGGAGAGCGGGGCTCAGAAGAGAGGCTCCCCCATGGGGTGAGGGGCAGGCTCAGGATTCTGACCAAGGCCTGTGTCATTCCAGGGTGGTCTTCTTTACCAGAAAACAGCAGCCACAGTGCTGTCCCCAGAACCAGGTGACACAGAGCCGCTGAGACAGTTGTGCCACCCTAGCTCTCCTATCTAGGACCAGGCCCCTTTCCCTGCTGCTACCAAAGAGAGCTTAGCCATCCTACTGCAGCAGCAGGTCAGTGTTTCACTTTGGAAAAGACTAGGAGAAATATCGGCGTGGTGTTCACAGCCCCAGCAGGACCCTTCTGGGGCAGCACCCTCTGCCGCCTCTTGGCGGAGCCCCTCTGGACCTGAGCTCACTTCCTCCTTAGCAGCGAATCCGGTTTCCTGAGTATGAAAATGCATGCTTTTAGCTTGTGCACTCTTCTTCCAAGCCAACAATCATCAAACCAGATGGCCTTTTTTCTGTCACAAATGAGACATGTACAGTTTAAGATAGTTGTAAAAAAAAAAAAAAAAAACAATTGGAACTTGATTTTAAATGGAACCCAACAAAGC
>PVKN010011803.1:0-21316 GCA_004027915.1 Capromys pilorides
GAAGGAATGTCCAGTCCATACAAAGCAGAGGTTTTGAGTCAGTTATATAAGGCTGCCTCCGGCTCCTGCAAAACAGTATGAAGGTCTGAATGTTAGTCCCAGGGTCTGAGCTGCCCTATTAAAGTCTCCCAGGCCCACGCCTACTATGGCTCACTCTTAGAACATTCCATCCTATGGAGAGCAGGGAAGGCCAGGGAGAGGGGAGCAGCTCCGTCTCCCCAAAGGGGAAGTTCACAGCCAGCTTGCTTCTCCCTTCCTTTCCCAGATACTCCACCATAAACTCAGCAAAAGGCACTTCATGTGTTTTGGAAAGACATCATCAAGAGGAAGAGGGTATCATAAAGCAGGACTTGGGAGACCTGGTCCCTGTACTGGCTCCGCAGCGGCCCTTAGCAAATCCCTCTCCTCTCCAGGCCTCTCTTGTCTCAGGCATTTTTTGCATAAGGGGGCTGAGCTGAGTGCTCTCCAAGGGTTCTCTCAGTTCTGATGCTCTATGACTCTTGGCCAAAGCAAACCCTCCTGCTCAGCCTCTACTCCTGGGAGGGTAGAGAGCCAAGCCAGGCCTGGCACACTCCACTCAGGACTCAGGACTTGAACTAGCATAGCTGCTAAGGTGCCAAGGGTAGGGTAGGAAACTGTGCAACAAAGTCCTTCCTTCATTCACCTCTTCCTTGCCTGGACCAGACAAGGGGATGAAGAAGAGGCCACAGTGTATTCGTCTTGCTTCTCCAGTGCTGCAACCTACCCCCTTCTCCAGGGCACCACATGGGGCACCCTATTCTAGTGCCCCATGCACCCTCTTTGAATCCCCACACCCGCTTCTCAAATCAATCTCTTCTTTTGCATTTCTAATCTCTCTCTGGAGGCCAAGTGAGGGATCCACTGACAAGAAAATAATGATTGGTAGGAGTCCACTGAGGAAGAGAGTATTTTCCACGCAGATCCCATGGCAAATACAGGAGGGAGGAGGGCCCAGTAGGGGGTAGAGGCACTAGATGGACTGGGTAGGGGACAGAGAATGTGGTGGACTTGGACAGGCTGAGTTTCCAAACTTAGCCCAGGGAGAGGTCAGGAAGATGGGCTTAACGGATCCTTATAAGAGAAATGGAATCATCAGAATGAGGGGCAGGACCACGCCATAAGATGAAGCTGGTGGGTGAGAAGAGCCAAGACCATCAGCAGCTAGAACAGGTGCGAGGCGAGAGCTGACTGGATGTGAGGGCTCCAGGGAAGCAGACCGCTCCGTGGAGAAGACAGAACCACAGTGCGCTGGTGCCTGAGGGATCCTTCAGTCCTAGTGAGACAAAAATGACAAGAGAGAAGTCAAGGACACATTTTAAGTCAAGGAAACCTCTACAGGAAAGAAGGCAAAATAACCTTCATCCTACTCCTACACCGCTAACCCTGAACCTGACTCTAAAGCCCAAGGCCCTGAGTCTGTGTCCCACTGGGCCAGCTGGGTGAGTGCAGCAACAGGTCTGGCCTCAGGTGCAGGCATGGGTGCTGCTCTTTGGCAGCCATCTGTCTCCTCCCCAGCTTTGAAGAGCCACAGCCACAGCTTTCCTGCCGACCTTGACCTCGAAGTTCTAGGACCCTCTATCTCTTTCTTCCTCACCCTTGGGCCTGATAAGGTTCCACATTGGACAATTATGAGTACACTCTGGCTGTGTCTCCTCAGTCAAGGTCCCCAGGATTTCCAGAATTCTCCAGATAGGCTAGCCTGCCCAGCCCTAGGCTGAGGCTGCAGGAGAGGGGAGACAGTGCTGAGCTGGGGAGTCAAGAGATCCACCCCAGGTGTCAAGCCTTCTCTGGGCTTCAGTCTCCCTTCTGTGAAACAAAGGCACTAGACTAGAGCTCTGGAAAATAACTCGTTGGCCTGAGGATTGTGTGGTGCCAGGACAGTTTGCTGGCTATGTGTGCCCAGTCACAAGCTTCTAGGCTAGCCCTCCCCCGACATTAGCACTGCCAACTGACCAGGGGATGTAGCAGGTACCTGCTTCAGAAAGGCATGGGGCCCTTATGGGAGAGGCGGGGCCGCTGGCGGCGGAACTTCCTTCGGCCTCCCTGCCAGGGCCCCGGTCCATTCCTTGAAGTCCTGGGCTGTACCAGGTAGCGAACACTGCCTTCCTCCAACCCTGTGCCATCAGGAGGTTGCATCAGGGGCACTGGAAGAAAGAATAGACCTGTGAGCAAGGAAGTGGGATGGAAAAAGTAGGGAGCCTGGGAGGGTCACTTCTCCATGAGGTGGCACTCACTCCTTGTAACTCTTCTTCTGTACCCTGATGAAAAAAATGACAATTATACAGTGCCCTGAAGCAGGCAGAACCCACTACTTAGGTCTTGCCATTGAGGTAAATGGTTTTATGTCCTCTTGACATAAAATCAGATGTGTAAAACATGTCTCTGCCAGGCACCCACAGGTTTTTTATTTGGAACATCATTGGGGGTACACTTTGGGGCATCAAGGCTATACAAGAGACAGCAACCCCTATGGTGCCCATGGAACTGGTGTACCTCAAACATTTCATGTGAACAGCATTACAATGACTCCCCCCTCTATGAACCCATCACCCCAATTCCACAGCTCTCCATGTGGAATCATGTGTGCTCCATTATCACTTTTCTCTTGGCTTTAATATTCTTAAGCAAATCCTAGGCATCATGTCATTTTGCTCCTATACACTTCAATAGGCAGAGTGACCCACTTTTGACTACTAGAGAACTCATACCTCACCCCTGGGTATCCTAACAGTGCATTTCACAGGCTCATTCCTGATGCTTCCTTGGGAGTATCTGACTCAGCCTGCTTTATGCTTGGATACACTCAGCCCATGATGAGATTTACAGTCTAATAAATATTACATGAATGAATGAATGAATGAATGAATGAACAGTATATCTGTGCACCAGGAGAGGGGTGGAATGTCGCAATTTTCCTACCTCCCATCATTCCCAGATCACACCTCCCATTCTGTGTTTGATGTGAATTCTAATTCAAACCCCATGTGGATTCTACTCTTCTGTCCAAGGCTTATGTCTACATCTGCGCACATCTGGCTTAGAGTAAAAGTCTCCCAATGCCAGCCTGAGCCCTGATGGTAAAATCTAAGTGGTGGTGATTCTACTTGGGTATGATAAGGAAGAAGGCACTCTTGGTAAATCTCACGGAGCCTTTCAGCGAGAAAAGCCAAGCTGGCACCCATTGGCAGGCAGCATGGGGAGATGAGATGGTGCTGGAGAAGAGGCAGATGTACAGCATCCAGTCTGGGGCTGGCCTGCAGAGCTGGGGCGCCTGAGGCTAGTGATAATGAGTACCAGTCTCTCTCCCCTCACCCCATCTGATCTGCCTTCAGCTGTCTCCCTGGCCCTCAAGCCTCTCTGCCATCCATCCAGGATGGCAGGAATCCCTGCCATAGCTCACAGTTTCCACACAGTTTCCCACTGGCTGCTCCTCCTTCCCCCCTCCCCTGCCTCCAACACCCCCACGCTGGTTCCGCCTTGGCTCTTTCAAGCTCTCCACTGCTTGCACACAATTTCCAGGCATTTAGCCTCCTCTTGGGCCAGAAGTGGGTGAGGTGTGTTCTTGGGGCCCACTTTGTCCAGGCTTCCAGGCCTGCTGTTCCTTCTCCTCGTGCACACTCATGCACGCACACTCTCCCTGCTCACCCATATCTTCTAACCCTATACCCTCTTTGCTTCTCCATGAAGAACTACCATATCCATTAGGACTCTGTGATTTACCAAATTCGTTTGGTTACCTTAGCCATACTTTGGTGCCGATGGTCAGGGTGGATTAATGTATTACCTCAGCCTCTAAACTTGCAACTTACAGGAACTAAAACAAAGATTTTCCTTAACATGTTGGAGCAGAATGGATGGCCAGGTCAGGGAGGCAACTCCTGCCTGGTGGATCCAGAACTCCCCCTCTGGGTGCCATCTATGAAAGGGGCTGGAGCTCAGAAGAAGTGGGCAGGACCTTCATTTGGTCCCAGCTTCTCCACCTCAGACCGTGAGTTTTAGTGTTCCCTCAAGGCATACTCTGTTTCCTGAAGGTAGACCTGAATGCTGCTGATGAGGCATTGTTAGCAGAGACACACTCAGATGCAAATGGTAGGCACTGTGCTGAGCAGGTGGCCCAGCAAAAGGGGAGGTCCCCAAGGGCCTTAAAAGTGTAAGGGAAGCCTTGGATCTCCGGTCCTGTCAGTACCTTCAACTGCCAGGGAAGGGATGGCACTACAGGAGTGGAGAAATGAGGCCTGAGATAGGGAAAGGGACAGTATCAACCCTATGTGCTCACACTCAAGTCTGTGTTCATGGAAATCAGGAAAGGAGGGCTGCAGAAAAGGCCCTATGGGAAGGGAGACCAAGGGCCATGATGCTAAGCAGGGATGGTAGCTCAGACTGTGGCCAGGAAGACTCTAGGCCTGCAGAGAAGAGCCAGCCTGAGCTCACTGAGCAGCAGCCAGTCCCTGGACAGTGACTGCCCAGAAACCCCTTGCCTCCTAGGTCCCACTGATTAGAGAGGCTTATTGTCCTCATGGCAGGAAGTCTGCAGATTTCTCCTGCTCCCCGCATGGTCACCCACCTGTTTCGTACTTGTGATGCTGAGTCTGGCTTAATGTCAGATAGGCTGATGCCTGAAACCTTGGCTTTGTCCTGCCTAAAGGGAGGAATTAGAGGTCATCGATTCTCATTATGACAGGAGTCCTTGCAGTACAAAAGAACTCCTCTCTAGAAATGGGGGCCATCCTCAGCACACGTTATCATTTCCCCAACTCATTTGCTGCTTAAAGGGAGGCAGGAGCCAGCTGCTCAAGAAGCTCAAGCCCAGAGGAATTGGAGTCATTGCCCACTGAAGCACCTGCCACAGTGAAGCAGTGGCATCCCCACACTATACCCAAGTGGAAGGGGAAGAACTAGATCTGCTTTATATGAACCCTGGACTCCGATCCTCCTGCCAGTGCACAAAGAGGTCCATATGTGTGACTTTTCAGGAACCCCCATCATCACCAGGAGTGGCACACCTGGTTTCCTTCTCACATTATGGCCTCTTATAATTATGATTAATTTAAAAGCCCACATTTGTGCTCTGATAGGGACCCCACTAGCAATGTCCCCTCTGCCATTTTGTGGTGCTGCATGTGTCTCCAGGATGAGGCACCCTTCCCTTTTGCGCTCAGCCTTCTGCCCCACTGGCCTGCTCCAGGGTCCTGTGCTATCTCTTGGTACCAGCTTTGCTGTCGTGGACACACTAGGGTCTGGCAGCCTAGCCCTCCTCTTGACTTCCTCTAGTCCTTTTCTGCTGAAGGTTCGACCCAGGATACATGGGTGCTTAGCACATAGAAAGGGGATGGAGTGGAAATGCTCCCCGCTGAGTGAGAGAGGTACAGTGGGCTGTCCGCACACTGCCACTGGAACAGTATGTTTTGAGCAGTAGAGGAGAAAGAGAGATGCTCAAAGGGTCCAGCAGCTCTCAGACTCAGAAGAGCAAAGCATATCCCAGGAGGTAGCAGAGGGAATGTCATCCTATGTTAAGAAAGAACACAGGCAGAGGAAAAGACATGGTTTTCAGGCCCGGAGCTTTGGTGACCCAGGCTGCAGAGAGTGTGTACAAATGGGGCAAGAACAAAGATTTTCAGGGGTGACTGTTTCTGGGATAGGACAAAAGGCAAGAGGAGTAGGACAACACATGCGTACCTGGACCCTTGGCTGGTAGCCACCTCCAGGGACATGTACTCCTTGATTCCAAGAAAGGTCAGAGGGTGGAAGCACAGTAGAGACCTTGGAAGCTTCCAGCAATGGGCTTAAGCAAAAATGTGAGGTGCTCCTGAGTGTATGTGGAATTACTGAAATTGGGGTGTGCAGACAACCTAATGAAAAAGGGTGAATAAAAGCAAGAAGTGGCAGGGTTTGGGTCAGAAGCTCACAGCATTCTGGCAGCCTGGCCAAGTTTCCTTGCCTTGAAACTAGTTCTCTCCTGCACTAGAACTTCCCCAAAGCCATGCTGCCAAAGGGCTCGCACAGTGCCTTTCAGCCAAGAATCTCCTAATGGCCTCCGGAGGAGCACCAAGTATACAGATCTGCACACTCCGGTTTCCTCGGGGACATCCTTCCTGCACCCACTCTTGTTATTCCCTGAAGGTGCCACCATGGGCCCCTTGCCTGTAGTGCCAATCCCAACAGTGTTTTGTCTCACCACCTACACTGCCTCCTGGGGTATAGGCTCCAGCGGGGGTGCGGGTGGGGGGCTGTCTTCATATCTTTTGAGCCCTTCCTGCCACTGTGTGTCCAGCAGGAGTTTCTGAGAAGCCCTGATCCCTTCCCCCAAGGAGGTGGCTGATTCTGTGCTGAGATCTTGAACAGGGGCTCACTGGACAGCTACCTGGAAGGCAGGCATTGCTCCCAGTGTGGGGGGCGCAAGTGCCCAAGAACAGGAGCAGAGAGAGGAGGTGGCCTACAAAGAGGTCGACAGCATTGGCAGTCCCCAGAGGTGCCTGGGCTGTGAGCCATCCTGTTCCTCAGCATTGGAAACCAAGTAGGGCCCTGAGGCCTTCCTCTAGGAAACTTGCTGCCCTGCCCTCTTTGTCCCTTGGCTTTCACCTCCCTGTAACCCAGCCCTGGCACTGGCGTTAGTCCACCTGGTCTTAGAGTTCTCCCTCTGTGGTGCCAGGCAGGCAGCAGTGACAGCCAGATCACAGGACAGCAGGAGCTGGCAGCCCCAGGAGACACTGACGCACAGAGCCACAGAGCCCAGGCAGCCTGGGTAGTGACTGCTGGAGCATGGATGGGGACCAGGCTTGGGGCAGGCAGGGGGCACAAGTGCCAAATGTTGTCAGGTGTGTGGGGTGAAGACTCCCCTTGCCTGAGCTGCATGGAGGTATCAGATCAGGTGCCTGTCTTGCTGGTCTGGTGTCTGAGACCAGCAGAGGAAGGTGGTTTGCCTGTGCCTAAGGCAGAGTGGAGGCTGCAGCCAGCATGTGAGAGAGCCAAGGCCCTGGGGTGCAGTGGTCGCTGTGAGGAGGCCTCCTATGCAGAAGCAGAGGGAGAGACCAGAATTGACCTTGAGCCGGAAGGAGCCTGGCCTGGTGTGGCCTGGAGGAGGCTGCCTCTGTTGCTTTCCAGGCTGCAAGGAGCAACAGCTGGGATCCACGGTGCTGCTGCCCCTGCCCGACGCTCCTGCCTATGCAACTTGTGTCACGTCTGCATGTTGGCACCTCATTCCCTGGACGGACCAGCGGCCCCTAGCTTGCAGGAGCCCACAGACATTCATAGGTTCAGCTCAGCCCATGCAGCTCAACTCAGTGCCCTCCACTGATCCACGGGGGAGGGGGGGGGAACCAGGACACGCTCCATATCCCTTCCACTAGGGTTGCAGGGTACGGGGCACCGGGTACATGCCTGTGGCCCCGAGCACCTCGGACAGCAAGGGGCAGCCAGGAAGGCATGGCGCTTGGCTAGGGATGGCAGAGGTCCCTAGGGAACCTCCCACAACCCCTCTTGGAGGAAGCGGTCCCGCAGCCTGCCGCCCTTAGCCCTGGGCTGCGTGTCAATCTGCTGCCCGCGCGTGGCTGCTCCTGCGCTGCTCGCGCCGAGCTCCCAGGGAAGTGGGGAGAATGCAAGTGGGGCGAAGGGAACGGAGCGAGCCCTGCAGCCAGAGAGCCTCCAGGAAGCGCTGACAAGCGGGAGGGCGCGCACTCACCTCCACACACCACAGTCAAGGAGAACCAGAGCAGCAGCAGCGCCTTCAAGCAGAGCCGCAGATTCATGCTGCTGCTCAGACCGCCCGCCCAGCCGAGCCGGTGGGAGGGCGAGGAGGACGGGCGCCTCAGGCAAAGAAAGGCGAGAGCCGCGGTTGGCGCGTGCGGGCGCGAAGCGAGCGTGTGCACACCCCAGCGGTGCGGCCGGCTGCCAGCTGCCCGCCTGATTTTCGCCTCGGGTGTCCAGCAGCGTCACTCTGCCGCCGCGGGGCAGCGCAGCGAAACTGGCCTCGGAGGCTCCGGGGGCAGTAGGGAGCTTTTCCAAGCGACTGGCTTTGCTCTGCCTCAGCTCCAACTGTGCGTGGCCCAAGCTGCCAGCGAGAATGCTCCCCGCTCACTCCAAGGGCTGCATTTTGTAGCTTGTGGCTTGGCCCTGAGCCCACTTGGTCATGTGGTCATCGGGAGGTCTGGAGGGGGGGGGGCAGGAAGAAGGAGAAGGAGCAAGCCTCCAGCACCACCTCCTCCCGGCACACACTTTGCGGCCCCAGCCAGGACGAGAGAGGGAACCCCGAGGTGGCCCCGTAACAAAGGCTGCACAACGCGATCGGACAACAACTCACAACTGCTCCTGGTACAATGCCCGCCTGGGTGGGGGCCGAGGGTTTGCGGAGACCAGAAGGGTTTCAAACACAGGAAGCCTTTGGGGCGTGGAGGGGGCACGCTTAACTCTTTCCCACCTGCTTCTTTAACTGCTGCCTAGAAACCTAGGCACTCAGGACCCGTTCACCCCGTCCTCTCTGACCCTGACCATCGTCCTTCCCCCTTGCGACTGTGCATCTCCCAGGGTTTGGTTAGTGCTTCCCAACACAGTGGTCTTCCTCTCCTCTGCATCTTCAACTGAAATCAGACGAGGGGCATTTCCTTGGCTTGTGTCGAAGGCCTGACTAACTACTGCTCAGCACCGGCTCCTCTGGTGTCTGGCAGGAGGCACTCTCTACCTGGAATGGCCCAAGGCGTGAGTTCTTCATTCTTGCAGCAGTCTCCCACCTCTAGATCCAGAAACCTCCTCAAGACAACAATATCCCAGAGGGGCTGCCCCTCAGTTCCTCCTTGCTGTCGGCCCATGTGACAACTCCTACAATTACCCCTTTCTTGTTCTGTCACCATCTGGTTCCCCATCATTACAAGAGAACAGTTTACCCCACTCCACACAGTTTAAGCTGGATTCATTCCACTTGTCCTTGGGATTCCCTTTTATAAGTGTGTTCTAAAGTCATTTGCCTTTAGATCCTCAGTCCTGACAATCTGGAAGCTCCTAAGTTGCTCGCTCTGGACCAAAATCCACTTAAGACAGGACCCTGTCCTCTCATTATTCTAGATCTCTCCAAAGTTCCCAATATCGTGCTCTGCACATAGGTGGCACTCAACACATATTAAAAGACAATATCAAAAGGTCTTTCCACCGTCCAGCAAGTCAGGCAGTTTGCTTGAAGTGTAAGTTCAGATTTACAAAAGAGGTATATTGGATAGTATTATAGTGTGCCATGAAAGATGTGAGAATCCACGACATATTGTTAGGAAGTACTTTTGCATGTTGTAGAGTTCCAATACATATATTTTTTAATATCAGCCTCCCCCAGAAATGTCACTCCATGAGAAAAGAATCTTTGCTTTGTTCATGGCTGTTCTTCCAGACCTACAACAGCTCCCAGGACGTGATCCGAGCTCAGTGTGTAATTTTGAATATGCGACTGAGCTTTTCAAATACATCCTTATTTGCTGAATCAAGGGAGTGGGGAGGGAATACAATAGGATTCCTGTTCATGATTTGTGATCCCGTTAACCACACCAGGTTTGCCAAAGGAATACAAAGCAAACATCTCTTCATCTGAGAGGCTCGGTCTACGACCAGTGGGTGTGGATAGCATGATATTGTTCTGCCTTTGCTGTTCCCCTGAAAGTGCGACCTTCAGGCTGCACCCTTACCTGCTGTCGGGCTTCACTGTTGTCAGGTAATTGTGTTGGATTTTATGGCGATGCTAATCTCTGTTCTACCCACTTCAGTTATGGGATCAAATGAAGGAATGGATCAGAAGCACTTGCAGAGTCATTTTTAGGAAACTTGGCAGCCCAATCATTGGCTGAATAAACCCTTGCATACCCAACCAAGTGTCCCTTGTAACTGAATTGACATGCGCCTCTGTGTTTAATTGTTCCTCTATTAGGATGTGCATGGGTCATTGCTAAGTGGTTCGAGCACTGCTTTCCAATATAGTAGCTACTGGTCATGCTTTAAATAAAGTTAAAAATTCAGATCCTTTGGTAAACTGGTCAGATTTCGGTTGCTCAGCAATTGCATGTGGCTTCAAGTGTTGCAGAAAGTTCTATTGGGTAGCTCTGAGTTAAAGTCGTCATTTTATTCTTTCTTTTCCTACAGTACTTTTTTTTCTCACCTTACCTAATCTACAAAATGTACATGGTAAGTTGAGAGGGGTCACAGAAGTGAACAAATACAAATTAAAGCAAAACAGCAACAAACCAAAGGTATTCATGTGAGGCAACATGTAAAGAACTGGACACTCAGGAGATTCTAGCCCTTCTTTTCACATCACCAAATCACATTTGTTTTCCTAGAGACTCAATATCTCATCTGTCTTCTTTCTTTTTTGTCAGGCCACTCTTGCCCATAGTGCCTTTGCTTTCTTGATGACACCTACAGCTACGTCCGCACACCACACTCTGTGTGCCTTCTGTTCTGTGAAGAGAGTTGCCAACCACTGTATCAACTCTGGAGTCCATCAAGGCCTAGGAGGCCAGAAACGTGACTCTGATAGCTCACTGGGAACCCTTGCTAATTCCACGTATCTCAGTCTTGCATTGAAATAAGGAGTTGTATTTGCCTCTGCCTGCCAGATCTGAGTGCCTAGCATGGAGCTGATACTCCATAACTACTTGTCAAATAAATAAATAACCAACAAAGCCCTATATGCAAAACCCTATTCTGTCTTTTTGCAGAAAGATGATACTAGTAATGAATATCTGCGGAACAGATGCATCCAAGTTGTCATGAGAGCTGGGAAAGAGTTCCACGAGACCATTCACACTCTGAGGCAAGAAGCCACTGTAAAATCATTGTTGAGCTTGGTCAGGGCAAGAATTAGTTTCCAGTCATGTACAGTGAGGCACAACCCTAGAGCTGGGGGTCAATCTTAGAATATCGTTGGGGACAGAGATGGGATAGCTAAGCTGTATGAAACCAGTTATGTACTTCACATCAGCTGTATGCTCAAGCCATTTTGTTCCATGTGGTACGTGATGCTATCACCACCAGCTACTGCTGCGCGGGTCACTTGCCTGCCTCTCCATACTGTGGGTTCATGTGAGCAGTGTGATATATTAAGATAGCTCATGTTATAACTCATTTCAAATCCTGTCTCTATCCTGTTCATTGACTAAACATTCAAGATATTGCACCTTTCTTGGGCTTAATTTTTTCATCTGTTAGCATAACAATGAACATAATATTACCTACCCACCTATGTGCTATGGTTTGAATGTATATGTCCTGCAAAAATTCATATGTTAGAACTAAACTTCAAAGTGTTGGTATCAAAAGGAGGAGGCTTTTGGAAGGTGATTAAGTAATGAGGGTATTGCCCTAATAAAGGGATTATTCATGCTGTTATAAGAAGAGATTGGAGGAAGTGTTCTTTTTATTTATCTGGTCCTTTTGCCATGCAAGGACACCATACTAATTCTCTCCAGAGGAAGCAACACTCAAGGTGACAAAGCTAGAAAACTCTCAGCACACTACAAACCAGTCAGCTCCTGGATTCTGGACACAGATCCCTGAAACGTGAGAAATATATGTTTTGCTCTTTATAGATTATCTAATCTCAAATATTTTATTATAGCAGCAGGAACAGACTAAGATATTATGGTTGGGTGATTAAATGAAATATTGCATGTAAAATATTCTGCACAGTCCTTGTCCATAGAGGTTGAATATTTAATGTCATTTTCTGCTTGGCCTGATCTGCTCCTTACCCCACCTTGGGGCCTGTTCTCTGGCCTCCTGGAACTAAGGAGAAAAGAAGGACTATGTCCATATCTGTCTTCTTAGTAGCTATCGACACTGTTCATGCTCTTCTTCTACAAAAACACCAAACTCTGTTGAGGTTAGTCTGATGAACATGCTTGATCCTGGGATTGAATGGTGACAGTGTTTTGAAATTGTACTTCCCAGCTATAACATTCATTCTAATAGGGCCTTTGGGAGATGATGCCCTAGCTAAAAGCAATATGAAATTCCACCTTTTCAAGCAAGGAAACAACTCAGTGAGGGACTTGGCTTCTCTACATGGAGCTCACCTTCTTATACAATCAACTATGGAAGGCAACTCTCTAGCAATTTATCCCCTATTTCAACCTGCACCTCCAGTCACTGAATCCTCAGAGTGCAATTCTGTTACAGCCCATTCCTCTCTGCCTACCCCCACATGATGGTGGAGATGAGAGCTAAAATTTATGTCCATGTATGTTGTCAGCAGTACTCTCAATGTTTGCCTAATTAACTAATTCAAGCTTCACGACTACAAGATAGGGCCTATGCTTTATCCCTCCATTGTACAGATGCGTCAGCTGAGGCTAACACACCTTAAGTGATTTTCCCAGTTCTGCCTCACCTCAAAATCTACTTTCCCCTCGCTGGACATCGTGAACCAGTTGTTCACTTCTCGGGCCCACATATAACTTTATTTTCACCTTTAACATCTAACTCATTCTGCCTTGAGTTAGGAAGCAGTAAAGCATAGTGGGTAAGCACGTAGATTCTAGAATAAGGCAGTTCTGTGACTAGCTACATGGGTAAATTTGGGGAAATTCTCCTTTCTGGGCTTTAGGTGCTTCATGTTGAAAGGAGTACCTAACTCCCTAGGTTATTGGAAGGATTAAATAAATCTGTATCTCTAAAGTACTTAGCACAATGCTTGGTTCTCAGAGTCAGGTGAGTAGATTGATGTCTTTTCATCGAAATATGTGTATATAGCTTACCAATATAAGGTAATAAGATTGTGTCTTACTTGTTTTTGTATTCCCACCTGCAGTAGAGTTTGGTTTTTTCTCTTTTTTTTCCAGTAGCAGGGATTGAACTCAGAACCCTGAACTTGCCAGGCAAGCACTTGTTCTACTGAGCTATCTCCCCAGCCCACCAGCAGTACAGTTGGCCAAAGAAAATATTCATAGTACTCATTGGATTATGGAAGAAATTATATAGTCTTTCTAATAATCACTCTAGGTTTATGATATATAGCAAGTGACCTTATTTGGACAAAATCATCACAACATATCCAACAAGGTTTTGGATGGATCAATACCAGTAGTAGGGCCGGCGAGATGGTTCAGTGGTCTAAAGCGCCTGCGTAGGAAGGCTCAGGCAACTGCAGGGGCTGCGGTTCGATCCCCGGCACCACATGCTGCGCCAGCGCCACCACCAGGGCAGGCTGAGCCAGCCACAAAATAAATAAATAAAAAGAAACAAACAAACACAACAAGCAAACAAATAAATAAATAAATAAAATTTAAAAAAAAACATTAATACCAGTAGTAACAGAAATACTCAAAGACATGGTCACTCCTCCCAAAGGTCTACTGGTGGTTCTTACTGAAGTAGAGAAAATAATGGAGCATCTAGAAGCCATCGAGAGAATGATGAGCCCAGTTAGCAGTCAGGGAAATGTTATACCAGAAAGAGTCACAAACCTCTTGATATGCTGGTGGAGAAGCTGAGGCTCAGAAAGAAAAAGTACTTTTCTCAAAGCTAACCAGGAGGCTGGTGACAGCCTTGGGCAGGATTGGAACCTAGGTCTAACTAACTCCCATCTCCTGCTTTTCTCTTTCAACTCTTCAAGCTTGGAACTGGACTCACTGGCCAAACAGTCCCCCGATGGCTGCACAGGAGCACATGATGGCTGTTCTTAGGCACAGAATGCTCATTCCACAATCCAGCCTTTCTGGAGTATCTTATATCTAGTCTCCTCAGTGTTGTTTATCTAATTCATCCCCCTAAGACATGGATAAATTACTGAGCAGAGAAGGTCAGTTGCGCGACACTGGTAAAAGGTATTTAAGAAGAGCCTCGAAGCTTCCCCTGTCTTTTGAGCTACTTAGCAGGAACTTAGAGGGGAAAAAAGCATAGGAGGTCAGCTGCTGGTTGAATCCTCACTAACTGGCTCCATGACAAATGGTCTTTGCTTGGTTAAGCACAAGCAGAGAACACAATTTCCACTATTTTATTACTGGGCACTTATCTTTCTGAATTTATTGACCATAGTTGAGCTTTCAAACTCCCTATCTAGCAGAGCAGCTAGTGCAATGCTTGCTATAGAATATTGGATGCTTAGGCCACATTCATGACTTAACTTCCTTATGGAGTATGGTACTAGTTTATTTCCTTTCCTTTCCTTTCCTTTCCTTTCCTTTCCTTTCCTTTCCTTTCCTTTCCTTTCCTTTCCTTTTCTTTCCTTTCCTTTGTGCTGCTGGAGATGGAACCCAAGACCTTACACATGCTAGGCACATGCTATACTACTGAGCCCGGTCCTGGCACAAGTTTAACCAGAGAATGATGGCAAGCATGAAGGACCTAGCCTGGAACTTAGTCTGTGAATCGAAGGGCCTTATTGACCCTTTGGAGGAAATAACCTTCTGTTGGGATTTATGGGATTATTTCAGGATATCTTCTTCAAATGGCTACACCGTTCCCAAGCTGAATAAAAGTCCTAAGAAGGATCCTCTAAGAGGTTGAAGTGCTCCTCTTCTGCCCCTGCCCTGAGTCTCAACGCCACAGAGATGCACCCTTGCCTGTGTACCCAGTCTAATTCCTTCTGGTGCCTTGGCCCCTCCCACAGACTCACAGGTCCCCATTCCACCTTGTCTTTCAGCACAGTTTCATTTCCTCTGCACATCCTCTATGAAGTCTCTCAGAAGCTCCTGTTCTTCCTCTACCCTAGGATCTATAAATACTCTGATACCCCAGGGAAGATTGTGAATTGCTTCCTCAGCCATCAAGGACTCCTAAGCAAGGATGGCCACTCTCGAATGAGCAGCTTTACCTCCAAAGGCTATTGGGATATCCAACTTTTCTTCTTGCTTTGCTAGGAATAGTTTTATCAGGGTATACAGGGAATTATATGATCTTAAATCTGGAAACCGTGAGCTGAGCCACAGTGAAGATTTGGGGGACTGAATATTGAGTTTATGACTGGTGGGATTATGGACTTATACCTCTGAATTGCTGAGGCCAATGTCAGAGGAGGTGCATCAAAGTCAGAGAGATAATGGCATCAATGTTTTTCCATCCCAAATCCAACTTTGTACCCCTAAATTGACCAGAAATTTGTACCAGTGTCCACCCACAAACTGAGATCTTTTGTGGTTTGCTTTCTGTCTTTTGGTCATTTCTCACGTATATAAAGAGAGAATGAAATATGTTACTACTCTTTTTTTAAATTTTTTAATGTATTTAGTACAGGGTCTCATTACACAGATTGGACTTTAGTGATCCTTTCTCTTTTTCAGCCTCCCAAGCACTGGAATTACAGGCACACGCCACCACGCCCAGTCTCCATCACCATCTCAGTGCACCTTGGGGGCAAGATAGGCACAGTAGGCCAAGGATTGAACCCCCAGCCCCTACATCTACCTAAGCAGGTGCTTTAATCTGCTGAGTTATCTGGCCAGCCCACTATGTTACTACTCCTAAAAGGAGCGAATCCAGAAGAAAATGCCTTTTGAAGATAAAAACAATCATTTTACAACAACATCCCATGTATTATTTTCCCAGCACTACCATAGCAAAGCATTACGAGCTTTGAAGCTTAGAATAAGGGAAAATCTTTCTCTCTTCTGGGAGCCAGAAACTTGAAATCAAAAATGACCTAGGGTAAGAAATTTATGAGAAGTCGAAGAGATAATGGATATGTTATTTGGTTTGATTGGTATTTTTATAAGGTATAAGGAGATCAAAATGTTATATCATATGGCATAAATACACACAATTATTGTTAAAAGAAAAGGATTAATGGAAGTAAGTGAAAAGAAGACTCCTTCCTCGTCTCTTTCAGCTTCTGGTGGCTGCAGTGCTTAGGACCATATCACTGTCATCTCTGATTCCATTTTCACATGTCCTCCTCTTATGTCTGTGTAATCTTCTGCCTCTTTCTTTCTTTTCTTTTCTTTTCTTTTCTTTTCTTTTTTCTGGTGTTATGAACAGAATTCCAGAGCACACTCAGGCTATGCAAGTGCCCTTTCACAGAGTTATACCTTGCCCATCTGCCTTTCATTTTAATGTAGTGACAACTATAAAATTTATTTTCACAGTTGCAGGTGCCACAGGATAGGACATGCACATACATTTTGGGGGACCACAACTCAAACTAGTATAGCCTACTAATTCCACTCATATCTCTGGCATACTAGAACCAAAAAAGCATGAATTATTTGTCAATTTTGCTTCCAAATACCTCTCAATCCATGCTTCTTTATCTTTCTGCTGCCCCATCCTCATTCAAATCCTGTCATTCTCACACATTATTTTCCCTAGCAACCAGAAAGTCCATCTCAGACCCACTTAGCTCCAACCTCCTATGCCACCTTCTGTGGTTGTTCATGGCTCATAGCATCAAAACTCAACTCCTAGCCATGACCTGTGAGGCCCTGAATAATCTAACTCTCACTCACTGTGCCAGCCTCTTCTACTGCTTCTCACTGTCCGTCTACAATGCCATGTTCATCCTGTCACAATGTCTCCCCCAAAATTCTTCCCTTCTACTGGAGGACTCTTTGTCTACCCCATCTTTGCCTGACTGATTCCAATCACCCATCAGTTCATCTCTGAAGTCAAATTACTCCTCAAGAGATGCCTTCCTTCACCTTTAGACTGGCTGAGAATCCCCTGTAATAGCTTCTCTCATAGGCTGCAATTTCTCTTGTGCTGAATTGATATCTTCCTACACACAGCTAAACCTGAGTTCTACAAGGGATCTATGCATGTCTTCAGTATCTAGCCAGTGTCTGATGCATAATAAGGGCCTAATCATTATTTGAATGAATATGTGAATGAACAAATGAATGAGTGAATGAGTGTGAAAGAGGGACTATGTTCTCATCCTTCAAGTCATTCTCCTAAACATGAGAAAACAATGCCCATCTCACACAGTTCAGTAGAAACAAAAATGAGGTAAGTAAGGGCAAAGGACTTTGTAGGCCATGATATGCTGTACTAACTTAAAGTATCATTGTGACACTGGCTGATGTAGCCAGCCTTTCAGGGGAGTGATAAATGGACTACATAAGTACTAGGGACAGCAGGAGGGATGGAGTTGGAGATGGGAAAGGAAATTGAGGTCTATATATCTCTCTGTAAGAACAGTGTGTGTGGCTGTGCTATGTAGGCTATAATTATGAGAACACTCAATTCCCCTATTTTAGTGTTGATCATCTAACAAATAGCTTATCACTTTCTGGGATCCAGAAGAAAACATATTTTTCCTCAGGTGTAAATATTGTCAGAGTCATCATGAACATTTGGAGTTTTAATTGTCTTCCTTCAAAAGCATCTGGCCCTGGAGCACTCTGAGGATAGGGTGACAGCTTCCTGTGCTAGTTCCATCTCTGTTCCCATGATGCTGCCCATAAGGTGATCCATCAGGCTGGCACTGGCTTAAGGTGCTACCCAGATGACAAATGACTTCAAAGGATGTCCCTTGGCTTTGCATTCTTCCACTTCCTCGCCTTCTTGGCTTTCACTATTAACTGGCTGGGAGAGTAGCACCCCCTTTCCTCTTGTTCTTCTAGCATGCCCATCTAAAAGACATCCCTGAAGGCTCCACATTCCAGGTCTTTAGTTTCTTACATTTGATTTCCCTAGACCACATCAAGTCATAATCTCCTTTCCTGCAGGGAAGGGACACTTCCACCTCTTCCTCCATATCCTCTTTGCTCCTTGCATTGGGTCAGGAGACCTAAAAAAGGCCATTCCACATTTCCATCTTGTCTTCCATTGTTTTCTCCCCTGGGATATCTATGCATTCATGGCCCTGAAATGCTTCACCGGTTTGGAATGTCCATAGAGAGCCAATCCTCTGAATCATACACTTAAAGAAACTGGAGAGAGCAACACTGTCATTTCCCCAGTTTCCTCAACCTGGATGTCTTCCCACTTGCTTGATGATGTGTGCTTCCTCACTGGGTCCCACCATTGATGCTTTGTCACGCAGTGCAGCAAGGATAAACCGAAACTCTGTGAAAGCCTCAGTTTTCTCTTAATGATATGAGCATTCCAGGGCAATACATTCTTTTGTTGAAGGCATCTGGATAATATCCTCTAAAAGGTACCACAGAATTAGGGGTGGAGACAATCTTGCATTTGTCTGTTTAAAGACCCTCTTCCCTTTATGGCATGGAGGAATAACTGATATACAATAAACTGCAATTTGTAGTCAGTGTGATTGTCTAACTTCTGACTTATAATAACCCCTGAAGCTACTGTCGTCATCAGGTTTCTGTTACTCTCTAAAATCTCCTGCTCCTTTGTGAGACCACTCTCTGGGCCCTCTCCCTTAGCCCCTGGCAACCACTGATCTTTGTTCATGTATAGTTTAAGTTATCTAGTATTTAGAATAAATGAAGTAATAATATATTTACTCTTCATTTTTGCTGGCTTCTTTCATCCAGCAAAATTGTTTTGAAATTCATTCATGCTGCTGTATACATTAGCAGTGTTCTGTGTGCTGATAGGCCATTATGTTTTAATTACTCTATAGTATTTGACCATACTTTGTTTATTCACTGACTTGTTCATTTTGTTTATCCCACTCAGTCACATATGTGGGGTTTTCCCTAGTTTGAAGCAATTTCAAATAAAATTGCTGTGAATATCTATGTGCAAGCCTCTGTGTGGATGAAGAATGCAGTGAGTGCATGTTTACTTTTTTAAGAAACTATCAAACTATTTTTCAAGATGATCACATGATTTTACATTACCACTAGGAGTTCATGAGAATTCTGGTCCTTCCAAATCCTCACCAACATTTGATATGGTCAGTCTTTTAATTTTTGACATTCTAATAGATTTATAGTGGAATCTTACTGTGGTTTTCTCGTATTTCCAAATGGCAAATGAGGTTAGGCATCTTTCTATAGGTTTACATGTGATTTATTCTCCAAAGTTTTTGTCATAGTATGGGTTCAAGAACTTGGCCCTTTTTTATTGGTTAGTTTTTTAATAATTGAATTATTTAAATAATTTTATTGAGATATGTCACATACCATAGAACTTACTAAACTACAAAATTCAATGGTTTTTTATTATATTTACAATTTTTCAACCATCACTATAATCTAATCTTGAAATATTTTTATCATCCTAGAAGGAAACCCATAGGCATTACCAGTCATTTCCAAGGCCCCTCTTTCTGCAACTCCTCTCAACCATTTATCTGTTTAGTCTTGTCTTAGTTACTCTTCTCCTGTTGCCAGGACAAATAAGCGACACACAAAATAAAGGAAGGAAAGGTTTATTTAGCTCACAGTTACTGTAAGTTTCATTCCATATTTGGCTGGCCCAAGGCTGAGTGGAACAGGACAGAGAGTGTCCAGTTCATGGCAGCGGGACAACAACAAAATGGCAACAGAGGCAACCAACCAACCAGGGCAACAGAGAGCAGCAGAAAGAATCTGTTTCTCTGTCTCTTTTATATTACATTCAGGCTTTTTGCCTCAAGATATCCACCTCTGACCACACCCATAATCCCAGCAGTACTAAAATCCATAATCCCAGCAGTACTAAAACACATAATCCCAGTGGATGATGAGTTAGTCTCAAACTCTAGAAATCCCCACCCCATGACTGCATGAGGCTTTGGGGGGACTACTAGACACAAACTATAACAAGTCTGTATAGATTTGCCTCTTATGAACATTTCAGATGAATAGAATCATATAATATGTGATCCTTCATGTTTGGCTCCTTTTATTAGTCCAATGTCTTCAAGGTTAATCCATATTACAGCACATATCAGTAACTCATTCCCTTTCATTGGTGGATAGTATCTCATAGGTTGGATACACCACATATCACTTGTCTATTCATCAGTTGATAGACATTTAGCTTGCTTCAATTTTTGGCTAGTGTGAATAGTGCTACTGTAAACATGCAGTCAAATATGTGCGTGAATACATGCCTTCAATCTTCTCTGGAATATAGCTACAAGCATTTGTCTAGGCAATATGGCTTACTCTATGTTCAACCATTTGGAGAGCCACTAAACTGTTTTTCAAAGTAATCATATCAGTTTACATTTCCAACAGTAATCTATGAGGGTTCCAAATTTTCCAATTCCTCCCCAAAAACTTGTTATTTCTGTTTTCATTTTTATTTTGGCTGCCCTAGTAGTTGTGAAGTGCTATACCATTGCAGTTTTGATTTGCACTTCTATAGTGACTAATGATGTTTCATGTGCTCAGATCCTTTGACAAGTTTTTAATTGATTTTAAATTTTTTAATATTAAGAGCTCTTCATATAGTTTGGGTACTAGACTCTTATCAGATACATTCTTTGAAAATAGTTTATTCTATTGAGAGAGTTGCCTTTTAAGAACTTTTTTGTTTGCTTTTCAGGCAGAATTTCAGTATGTAGTTCAGTCTGGCCTTGAACTCTCAGGGATCCTCCTGCCTCAGCCTCCTGCATGCTGGGAGTACAGGAACACACTAACATACTTGGGCATATGGTTTCTAAAAGACAGAGTCTTTTTATGCCATCCAAGATGGCCTTGAATTGACTATGTAGCTCAAGTTGTCCTTGAGCTCAGGGTTACCTTCCTGTCTGCCTCGAGAGTGCTGGGATTGTAGGTGTGCTTCACCGTGCCCAGCATCTTTTCACTTTTGTGATACACAAAAATTTTCAATTTTGATGGAGCTGAATTTATCCATATTTTTCTAGGCTATTTATGGTTTCAGGGCCATATCTACAAAATAATTGCCTAGTCCAAGAGCAGACAGACTTGTATGTATATTTCCTTCTAAGAATTTCACTGTTTTACATCTTATATTTGTGTCTATGATCTCATTGAGTTAATTTTTAAAGAAAATCCAACTTCATTATTTTGTATGTGTGTTTATTTGTCCTAGAACCATTTGCTGAAAGCACTATTCTTTCCCTTGTTGAGTTATAAATGACATATACTTTTAAAATTTTCAGTTTTCATTGTTTGTTGCTTGTATATAAAAATAAAATTGACCTTTTCAAATTGATCTTGTATCCAGAAACCATGCTAAAATTACTTATCAGTTCTGGGAGATTTCTTGTAGATACTATTGTATTTTCTACATTGGCAGTCAAATTACTTGCAAATAAGACAGTAGAATGAATTCAATTTTTTGCCAAATGCTTTTTCCACACCTACAAGGATAATCATGGCTTTTTCATTTTCTATTTATTAATATGGTTGATTCACTACCTGATTTACAAATGTTAAACCAAATTTGCAGTGCTAGAATATGTAAATATATTCTCCATTTTTCATAGTCTTAGAATTAATTTGTTTTTTGGGGAGTGCTGGGA
>PVKN010011804.1:0-21316 GCA_004027915.1 Capromys pilorides
ATTGTAAGTCAAAGATACAATGTGAATCATGAAACAAAAATTATAGCTAAGCAATATTCAAAAATTAATTAAATATTAATTAATTAAAAATTAAACATTTCAAAACAATATTCAAAAATTCAAATCAAATTATGAGTCCAACTTAGAAGCCAGAATGTTGTGTATCATATATACAAATATGTAAGCAATTCCGAGTACTCACATAGTATTTGAATAGGTGAATATATACAAAAATATCAACTAAGAAAAAGTTTGCATGGTAGTAAAGAATTACTAAGAATAAAACATAACATAAATACTGGAATAGCAAATATATGACCAGAACTTCTAACAGTTTGGGGACAGGATATCGCACAAAGTTCTACATGTCATGGACATAGACAGTGTTCATTGCGCTTACTGGTGGCCAAGTGTCACTTGTGAGATTGAGTTCAGTCCATTTTCTTTCTGTACTAGTGATTCAACCCACATGCTAGGCAAATGTTGTGCCACTGAGCAATATATCTCCAACCCCCAGTATATGTTTTCAACCAATGACCATCATGCTATATGATTTCCTTTTGAAATGCTCAGGCCAGAGCAGTACTTCAAACATAGAAAGCACTCAGTAAGTTGTGGGACAGCTACCCCTCATATGACTCTTATGCAGACACAGACAGCAACAGCCATTTATTAGTTTCGAAGGCTTTGTTAGGAAAAGTGTGCTGCATTGTACTTTCATACATTCACTGCAGCACTTAGTAGAGTGCTCACTTTCTCTACATTTTTTAATATAGGAGGGGGCTGAATGCATTACTTTTGGTAACCATACAATAAGATAAGCAGATTTATGTTATTGGTTTGGTCAAGGCTTGAGGCTTAGAGGATTTTAAAAATCTTTCATTGCCTATGGAGACCAATTAGAGTAAATTAGATGTTTCATCAAAGTCCAACTCATGTCTTCATTTGAGCTAAAGCACAAAAGTACTCTCTTTTTAGATTCTCCTACGATTTGGGGCTGGTGAACTAGCACCTTAGCATGTTACACCTGCAAATGATACAACGATTTTTTTAATATGGATGTCAATTGTTCTGAGGATCAATAATTATTGCCTACTTCTAATGGTCAGGGCAAATTCAGCTCCTTATGAGATGAAAATTAAATTATAACAGAACTCTCTGATATTTCCAGTTCTTTATCATTACCTTCAAACACAGCAATATTGAGGCACTGCTGGTTGATGTTTAACTTATGCTAAAAGATGGTACTGCTTTACCTAGGGTGGTAGGTCGGATTTGAAGACAAGTCCCATGGATTTTGCCCCAGTATATCATCTATGTTTATGTTATACTGAGTGGCAAATGGGAGGTTTACTGGAAGGGCTTAATAAGAGGAGCCTTTACCAGCAGAGAGTTTTCTCTGGCTATTGTCAGAGAGAAAATCTGAAAGACTGGAAACCTGACAACAGTTGAACATACCATAATGAATTAAGATGAAAGGGTCTCATTGCAAGTAACATTAGAAGGCTTTAGAAGTTGAGAGTGGTTCTTTGGGACAGCTACCAGTAAACATGGGATACAGCTAGATAATAGGCATAAGGAACTAAAATCAGTGCATAATCTGAGTGAAATTAGAAATGGAGTTTTACACAAAACTTCCAGATGAAACCTCAGTTTGGCCAATACCTTGAGTTCAACACTAAGAGACCAGGAGCAGAGAACTCAGGAAAGCCTGCCCAGATTCTGAATGATGGCAATTTCAGCTAATAAATAGTTGATACTGGAAGCCACTCTATTTGGGAACTGCTTGATCTGCACAAGTAAACAGTGAATGTGCTTCTAGAAAATAAGTTTCTACCAAGATGTATGGTTTGAAAACATGGAGTTTTGCAGAGGCAGCCTATCAAGGGTCTCAAGGCTCAAACACCCATATGGAGAGACAGAAGTGCAACGAAAGGACAGGGAATCTTAGGAATGCAAAAACTTTTGGGGAGTACCTGGGAGATTGTTTTGGTGATATGAACAGAACTAAGCCTGCATAAATTCCAACCTGAGCACCAAGAGATTTGAAGGCCACATCTAGACTCTTCCCTCTCTTTGTTAGCTAAGGGTGCTTGTGGGAGATTTCAACTGACAAAGGGAACATAAAATTGCTAAGAGAGTGCTCTGGCACATCTGGATAACTACTAGAGATGTTGCAGAGGCTACTAGTATCTGGCACCACATACAGTGGGCAATGCCCAGTCCTCATGAGTGCAGAAATGGAAGTGACTAAAAAGGAAAGTCAGTGATTTAAAAATCTATCTGAAAAGGTCTAACATGGTTCTTATGGGGAAATTTGACTCAGTCCTTGTCGAATTTGATTTGCAACCTGAAACATGGAAAGAATTAAGTTTGTGAACTGAGGAATCACTCTATGTGGCATACAACAGGATCTTTCCAAATATGTATACATGGTGGAATAGCTGAGTCAGACTGATATGCATCACTCTAGTATTCTTTGTGTGGTGAGTACACTAGAAATGTATTCTCTTTCCTTCCTTCTCTCTCTCCCTCCCTCCCTCTTTTCTTTCTTTCTTTCTTTTTTCTTTCTTCTTTCTTTCTTTCTTTCTTTCTTTCTTTCTTTCTTGGACTTAAACTCAGGCATTGTTATTAACAATAGTCACTGTGTTGTACAATAGATATATTTAACTTATTCCTTTCATCTGACTGGAATTTTATAAACTTTCACCAATAAAGATTGGACATGGTGACCCATGCCTGTAATCCTAGTACTGAGGAGGCTGAGGAAGGAGGATCCTTGCAAGTTCGAGATCAACCTGGGCTACAAAGTGAGTTCAATGCCAGCCTGAACTGTATGGTGAGACCTTGTCTCAAAAAGAGCTCCCCTAAAAGACCAAACTTTGACCAACAGATTCCCAATGTGCCACCCGAAGATGGAATTTTTGATCTCTGTCTGAGGAACACTGCACAGCCTTGGGGCTTTAAAGCATGTTGGTGCTTTTTAGTTATAATGGCAGGAGGGCACAGACTTTCAGATGTGAGATGATGATAGCTTGAGCCAGGTTGGTGGCGATGTACAAGGGGAGAAATGGATTCCATACATGCTTAGGAAGTAAATTTGAGTGACATACCAATGGATGAGGAAGGACAGAGGGAGTGGAGTGGGAGAAGAATGCATTCAAAATGACTTTTAGGGTCCTGGGTGGTCACCTGGATGAATGAGGGTGACATCCTGTGAGAAAAGAGTATTCACAAGGGGAAAGGAAAGCAGATATTATTAATGAAATTTAGCATGTTGATTTTGAATTAAGTTTGCAATATTCACGTGGAAATGTCCAGTAGGCAGATGAATATATGGATCTGAAACCCAGGGGAGGGATCTGCTTAAGGAATGAACTGAGAGTCATGGCAAATAAAACTATGGGTATGAATGAGATCATATTCAGTAGTGTAAGGTGTGAAGAATCAATCTTCCACAGTACTCTTCTAGGAACAAGAATTTTCCTATTTTGTTCTAGTAATTTTATAATTATATTTTCTCACAAGGAAATATTTATCCCACTGGGATTGTTTTCACATAAAATGTGAGATATAGGGTCACATTAATTTTTTTTTTCTACTTGGAGACTCAGTCCAACATCATTTATTGGATAATCTTTTTTGCTCACTGTACTAAACACTAACTTTCCTGCATGTTTGCTTCTAGAGTTTCTGGTGTCTTTCATCAGTCCATTTGCATTTATCACATATAGAATATGTAGAAACTTTTATACAATAATGAGAAGACAAAGAACCCAATAGAAAAATGCACAAAAATATCAGCAAAGTTCACATAAATACGACACATAAGTATCACTTTATTTGGAGATACTGAAGACTGAACTTGCAGTTTTCATACTGAGCTACATCCTCAAACCTTAAATTTTTTTTGAGACAGCGCTCACCATGTCACTAAATTACTCAGATTAGAGATTCTCCCATCTCAGCCTCCCAAAGTTCTGGGACTACAGGTGTCTATCATCACACTTAGCTACAAATACTTCTGAAACACAGCAAAAGATGCTGAACTACTCTACTGCCATAAAAAAGAATAATCTTGTGGCATTTTTAGGTAAAGGATGCACCTTAGATTACCATCTTAAGAGAAATAAGTCAGACACACAAGTGTAAATATTATGTTCTTTTTCTTGTCTGAGAAAACCAAAGTATAAAAAGGAGCATAATGCTAGGTGCAATAGGAAATGGAAAAACTCTTTCAAATGGGAATGGTAGTAAGAGGTGGGGGAGCAGGAAAGAAGAAGAGGAATAGGCAATTAAAGAAAAAAAATAATTGAAGGGAAGAAATAGAAATAGGGCTTTTTCAAGTGGAGAGAGGAGCAAGGTTTGGAGGGAGGGGAAAGGGAGGGGATAGAAAAGAATTAAGATGTATTATGTGCATGCACAAACCCTCCAGGGTGAATGTGATATATATATTCTCCAGAATGTTCCTCAGCTGGATTTGTCACAGGTTTGTGAGAGGAAGACCACAGAGGTGCAAGGCCATTCCAGTGCCAAGAGTTCGTGCTATCAATGGGCTTTCCTTGTTGCTGTGGACTTTGGCTATCTGACTGAGGTGGTGCTTATCAGGCTCTCTGTATAATTTTGATCCATAAATTAATAAAAACATTAATTTCAAAGAGACTCATGGAGAGCATGTCAGAGTGAGGTCAGATTCCAGATGGTATTGACAAATGAGACATCTTTGGGTGGTTAGTTTGACCATCCTCTGTGGCCTCACTAGCCTCAAGAGAAAGTCTGCATATTTAATTTCAAATACAATTCTCTCTCATGCAAAGCAGAGCAATTGAAGAGAAAAACCTCTAGGGGCCACTAGAGATTGAGAGAAATGCATTCTGAATTCTGTCAGGATGAAAATGGCCTCTTGAGAAATCTAATGTAATTTGAAGTAAGTTATTAGACTGGCAAATGAACAAAACACCTCAGAGCAGATTGCTAGCAAAGAGCTTGTGGTTCCTAATGCAATCTTCCCACCAAACAGTACCGAAGTTGAATGTGAGTTGTCAAATTATGAATAACCCAAGTTTGGAGCATCTATGAGTGAGAACAGCAGAAAAGAGTGAGTAGCTATATAGTTAGCAAAGAAGTGGAGGAGAAATCTCTACTAGTTCACATATCTACATTCCACACAGGACTTCAGAGAGAGAGAGAGAGAGAGAGAGAGAGAGAGAGAGAGAGAGAGAGAGACAGAGACAGAGACAGAGAGACAGAGACAGACAGAGACAGACAGAGACAGAGAGACAGAGAGAGACAGAGAGCCACAGAGACAGACAGACAGACTGAGACAGAGAGAGAGAGAGAGAGAGAGAGAGAGAGAGAGACCTAGGAAAAGCTGCATTTCCTCAGGCAAAATCTTCCTCTCAGATACACTCATGTTTCTTTCTGCCAAAATCCATGAGTCCAAAAGGATATCAAAGGGAATCTATTCTCAGACAAAATGAAGAGGGTGAAGGAGAGTTCATTTTCATATTCCCTCCCTCCCTCCCTGCCTCTCCCTTTTCCTCTCCCTTTCTCCTCTCCTTCTTTCTTCCTCCATTTCTCTCCCTCTTTCTCGACTCTGTCTTAGAATCATGGGAAAAACCCACCCTCTCCTGTACATTAGGCAAGTGCTTTACTACTGAGCTATGGTCCCAGCTAGAGAATTCACTCTCCCTCTGGTAGAACAAATAAATAAAACCCATCCAACCTGGCAAAAGTGAAATGACAACTATGCAAACAAAATACAGAAATAGTAACTATGCAAATAAAAAAAGAGCAATGGCAGCTCTGCCAACAGAGTGGAGAGAAGAACATAAGTATGCAAATGAGAGAGAGAGAGAGAGAGAGCTCAAAGGAGAAGGGGAAACTTGGTAGTTGACTGGACATGACAACTGAATGCTTCCACTGAACACAGAAAAGGACCAGAATCCCAAACATTTAGGACAATGGCAAGGAGTCAAATGAACAAGAGGAGGAAGAGAAGGCTAAACCTTAGGGACAACCTGGGAAGAGATAGGAACTGGAGACCATAGGTACAGGAGGTGGCTGCCAGCCCCACTGGAAAATATCTTGGTAGAATCTGCATGAGAAATGGGTCCTTCCCTGTCCCTTCCCCAAGTGTCTTGCAAGGTGAAATCAAGTACTTTGGGCATAGTGGAGCCTGAGAACTTCCATGGGGATTGCACTGGGGTGACAAGATGGTCTCTGAGTAGAGCCCCCATCACATCCTGTCCTTACTCTTCCCCAGCTCTGGGAACTTGGGTATCTGCTGCCTTCTGAACACCCAGCCCTGGTATCACTAGTAAGAGAACAGAGGACCTTGCTTTGGGAAAACTCAGCAGCAAAGTTGCAGAGCTGGGCTGGGTGAGGCTACAAAGGCCCATGCCATGGACAAACAGATGTTAGGCACACTGGAAAGCTTAGTCATCAAGATGAAGAGGATTAAGAAATAAGAGCCACTGTGGATAGACAAGAGACACCCCACCACTTGCAAGCCACAGTGTCACTTGTGTCTCCCTCAGCTTGGTTCTGGTTGTGGTACAATTCTATTTACTAGAGCTGTGAATGTGACCTTATTTGGATTTTCTAATGTAACCAAGTTAAAATGAGGCCCCACTGGCTCAAGGTGGGTCCTCCTCCAATGGCTGGTATCCTAAGAAGAAGGTGACATACCAGAAAGAAGTGACAAGAGGAGAACAGGGGCTGGGTAGGAAATATCAAAGACAGACAGCCACCCCTGGAAGCTGGCAGAGGGGTGTGAAACAGCTTTTCCCTCTGGATCCCAGAGAAGGAGGAAGTCTGTTGGCTGCACCTTCATTTCAGGCTTACGGATTCCAGAAATGGGAGACAGCAATTTTCAGTGGTTCAGGACCCAAAGTTTGGGGCACTTTACTCCTGTAGTCCTAGGAAACTGATTCAGCAAGAGCAGAAAGCAGGAAAGAAGAGCTGTTTGGTGGAAGCACACACCAGAACAATTGGAAGTGCCAGAGAAAGCCTTGGTCTGGCCACAGCTTGGACTCACTACCCAGCAGCCCCCGAGGGAGTGGTAGCATCTGTGAGGTTCACATCTTTCATGACCTGTCATCTTGGAGCACGGAGGGAAATACTGAGCCCCTTTCTTCCAGGATGATATATGAATCATAACCAAAAATTCTGCTAACTTCCCCTCTTAGCCAAATATAGTTGTTTCTAGTGAGGAAGTGATTTCATAGCAAGTGTTCTGTTTTCTGCTCATTGCATGGGTCCCTGGTACAAGCTCGCCAGTTCTCTGCTGTGTGTTTTGCATAAGGGCAACAACTTCTGCCAGTCCTCACCCCAACGTTCCTCTCCAGTAGAACCAAAGAGGATAGCTAGCATTCATTATTTTATTTTACTGTGAGTTGAACCCAAGACCATGTCATTGGCATCTACATCCCCAAAGTCAGTCTCTTTTATCTTTGGAGACAGGATTTCTGCTAAATTGTCCAGGTTGGACTTAAATTTGAAATTCTCCTGCCTTAGTCTCCCAGAGTGCTAGGATCCCACGTGTCACCACACCTGCCTGCTATCACACATTTTAAAAAAACAAGCTGAGAGCTGGAGTTGTAGCTCAGTGGTTGGTTGTTTAACATTCATGAAGCCCTGAGTCCGATACCTGCTACTGTACAAACAAACATCAGTGTAGCTTGAGGTGCAGCTCAGAAAATACCCTGGCTAAGGATCAGCTCTTGCTGCAGGGCAGAGACCAGGTGCTTGGCCATGAAGACAGCACCTCCAGGCCAGAATGCAGTGACTCTTACTCCATCAAGCATAAAGGTAGCCTAGGTGGCCTGTGGAGAAGTCCCCTCAGGGATAATGACACTTTTTATCTTGTCATAGCTCTTTACTACAGACAGTAATTTTATACAGATGACTCCTTCCTTCTCTCTTTTCACAGGCATCCTTCCAGAGGAGCTGGGCCAGCGCTGACGAGTTGTCATTTGTTTCAGACCCTCTCCCCAGCTGCATACTTCTTGGGAGATGGTCCTATTGATACTCCCTAATTCTGCAATACCAAGAAAGCCTATCAGGCATCAAAGGCAATTAATTGATCACCCCGAGTGAATGACTTAGCTGTTATGGAATGTGGAATTCAACTAGAACTTAATTTTTTGTCAAATTGCAATTATTCCTGATTTTTAATAGATTCTGATTCATTCGTGGTTAACAGTGTTGACCACTGGTTCATTATGAAAATAACTTAATTAAGAAATGACTCTGCAGACAAAATTTGTCATGTTACATGAAATTTACTCTTTTTTCTTTTGTATGTTAGGGAAGGGTCTACAGGGTGTTCAGGGTCTCACTACTAGATTGGACTCATAGTGATCGACTTGTTTACAACCTTCCAAGAGCTGTGATTACAGGCACACGCCACCTCATTCAGTCTCAATTGCCATCTCAGGGTGCTCCATGGGGGTGGTGGCGGCACAGCAGGCCTGGGGATCAAACCCCCATCCCCTACGGCTGCTTGCGGGCACTTTAATTCATGAAATTTACTCTTAATAATAGATAGTTAATTGTATCTGTTCCAAAATTGATGAATTTACAAGTAGCTTTGGAAGAAAAAGGAAAACACAACAGCATTAAATGTACCCATCACTGAAATGACAGACCATGATATCACATGCACTGCTTGGATCCCAGGAATATGGAAGGGAGCATTTGTGGGGTGCTTTTCTCATGAGGCAAGCACTGAGGTAAGCATAGGTCCTGCATTTCCTCATTTTATCCTCCTGAGCATCAAGGAAGTGGATGGTATCATAAGCCCTTGCTTCAGACTAATGCAGTCTGTGTCTCAGATGGGTTAACTGACCAAAGGTCCCTGTGCTGGTAAGTGGCAGAGCCAAAACTGAGCCTGGATCTACTTGAGAAGTTAGTGAATCAGACGGATTCGACCAAGGTACCTGTTGGTAACTATCTCGTTTCAGAGATCAGCACAGACATCATAGCCGTATCTCAAATACTACAGAGTTCAAATACCAGGAACAGATTTTCTCACTTGCCTTGCCGTACTGACCAGATTATTTCAGAGAACGACTAGAGTCCCAAATACTCCATAGCACAAGACAAAACCCCACAATTTTAGATTCATGCACCACCTAGCAGCTGTTTATAGCCATCTGAAAAGTCAACACAACTTGTAATTGCCTAGTCCGCCAAAAGCACAGGTTGTGCATTTAAATTTACTGTCCATATAGCTCTGAAGAGTCATCAGTTACAGCTATAGAGACTAAGTCCTTCACTTAGTTGGAAATATAAAGTTTGAAAACAAGTTTGATGTCTGTATTTAATGATTCAGGTGAATGCAAAGGCCATTCTTTTGCCATGCTGCTCCCTGTCAATGGACCCTGTAGGTGACACTTAGATACACTTTAAATATTAGTGGAGTTTCAGTAGCTAAGTATGGGTCATGAGCTCCTTCCCTGGGAGATGCAGTGAGTCTAGAGTTTCTGTGGAACTGCATTTCCTTTCTTAGATTTGCAGTTCTTAGGATTATTTCATGAAGGATGTAAAGCACTTATTGAAGGAGGAGCATGAACTCCGTCAACTGCCCTCAGCCTTTCTCGCAGGCTCAGCTTGTCAGAGAAGTATTCCTTGGACTTTCATTTTGCTTTTGAAGTCAAACCAAGGTAGATAATAAATAAGCTACAGGTCTTTCCAGAATCTTCTCTCTCCTCCCAAGAAAGAATTTTGCTTGTTAGTGAAAGGATCAGTAACCTCATGTGTCCCACTGAGACAATGGTTCTTAACTTTGACTGCATATTGGACATACTTGGAAATTTAAAAGCCCCAAATTCTTTCCAGGTACATTCTAGGAGATTCTGATTTCATGCATCCTGGGTGCAGCTTGAGCAGCAGAACTCTGTGATTCTAATCTGGAGCCGTGATCTCTGTCTGCTCAATGGGAGTGAGGTAGTCATTTTTCCAAATTTAACTTGATTTTATCATTATTCTATATCATATGATACAACTGTATTGACTATCACACCAATTTATACAATTGAAATTACATAACCTCAATTGCAGTTTCATAGGTATCACTGGCCCAATTGGGCCAATCCCACAAGAATCAATGCAGTCATTACATAAGCATCATTGACTTTTAATGCAGAATTAGTTTACCTTCAAGACTCAGAATAGACATCAAATATGTGTAAAATTAACTTTATAAAACTTAAATGTACATTGAATTATTTGCCAAAAACTCCAAGGACTTTAACAAGCACTCAATGACTGGGAAAAAAATACATAGTCAATTTTTGTGAGAGTCTGTTCAAATCAGATTTTTCAATTGCTCTTAAACATCATTGATTTTTTAGAAAAAAAAATACTATTTTAAAAGACTTGTGGGGCTGGGGATATAGCTCAGTGGCATAAGTACTTGCCTGGTAAGCATAAAATCCTGAGTTTGATCCTCAGTACCAAAATATATAAATAAGTAACAAATAAAAAGTATTGCAAAGTTTATTTGTTTGTCAATATTATAGCTTTTGACCACAATAAAAGGACCGTCTGTTATGTCTAGACACTATAAAAGTTATAGAACTGGAAATATGTTACTTTAAATTGAGAATAAGAAAAGTGGTAACTGATAATGAACTTGAAGCTTTTTGTAGTTATGTTAAGCTCAGGTTTCACTAGGCTCTAGCCTCATTCCATGCATGAGAAGACAGGTTTTCCTTTAAAATAGTAATGAGGTGAAATGGTGTCCTCCCCAAACCACTTGCCACCCTGTTGTGCTAGGAGAGAACATCACTTTTGGCATGGCCAAGTAATATTCCAATTCAATTTCTGTGTTAGAATTTTCTTGTTTTCAAGTTCAAAGTAATAAGATTATCAGTGCATGAGATGTTCAAATTTATGCTGTAGTTACATTGCACTAACACTTGCATATGTTTGAAAGAAATACCAAGCCACTTTTTCTGTACTTAGTGTTGTCTTGATACTTACCCTTTTAATACTCACCCATTTATTACTTCTTTGTTCACATTGAAGACCACTGACTCAGATATCTAGGCCAGTTAATTATATTTTATTGGATAGCTTTGCTAAAAGTATAGACAGGCCTCGCTCGGGCTTACCTCTTTGCAGTTAATGTCCCTCCTAAATTCTCATGTCACCCCTTGCCGCAGCAGAGAAGGGCCCCTGCTGTGCAGTAGGCTTCTGGAGAGAAGAAACTGGCTGACTTCCTGAAACGGGTCCCGTCCACACCAGCAGAACCTACCATGTGGTTTGCAGAAGTTTATGTGGGAAGAAGGGAACTTGTGATTTCTTAACTGTTGCCAAATCATTTATTGACTCTGCTTTAAAATTTTGAAACTGAAATAGGAGAAAAAGTTTCTTATAAAATGATGTAAATATAACCGACACCAAATCTCTAGAGCTATTTTGGAAGCTGATGTGTATTTGTAATTGAGAGCGAGAGAGCAAGAGAGCGATAGTGAGAGAGAGAGAGAGAGAGAGAGAGAGAGAGAGAGAGAGAGAGAGAGAGAGAAAGCCAGAGGTTGTCATCAAAAGAGCAGGATTTCAAGAAAGTGAAGGAGAGAAAGAAAATAGCGACCCTCTTTTTCTTAGAGATGAAACAATGTATTCTTTTTTAATAGTACGAGTTCCCAATACATAATGACTACACTCATTGTAGGGAGCTGGTACATGTACATAACATGTCTTCTTTTTACATCCTCTTCTCTTCGTCCCCCTCCCTCCATGTCTTGGATCTCTTCCCATTTGCAAGTGATCTATCTCCCTATTTGATGTTATCTATCTTTTACTTTCCTCTTTCATTTTTTAAATGGTTTTTGCAGTACCAGAGATTGAACTCATGACCTTGTGCATACCAGTGAGGCACTTGTGCCACTGAGCTACCTCCTCAGCTCCTCTTTCTTCATTTATACTTTGGACTTGTAGTATAAGAGAAACCACTTGATAATTAAGCTTGTGTGTCCCATTTACTTCACTTAACATTATTTTTTCAAAGTGCCCCATTTTCCTACAAATGACTCAAAGTTATCCTTCTTTATAGTAGACTAGTACTCCAGTGTATTCTCTTAAAAAATAAAAATCTTACCATAAGCTTGTAACAAACTAGTATTTCCTAAACTCATTATGTGTAGGTCAATACAAATACTGCTTCCTCATATGCCACACATTTCTGGGAAACATGCATCCCAGCTGAATGCAGCTCAACTGCCATCTGCCACTACAAAGAAGCTCTCATTCCCTCAGATGTCCTTGTACTTCACCTAGCACCTATGATACAGTATGAGCTCAGTAAAAGTTCACTGAATGAATAAGTGAGTGGGTTATCAACATTTATGAGAATAGAAAATTTCCTTTTCCTGATTTCAGTAACTAGAGTTAGTATTCCTTTCTGGCAATTAATTGCAAATGCTCATCTGTAAAATTTCTTTTCCCCTTTGGGCAAGACTAAGCCCAAGGGATATAGTTTGCTGACATCTGCTCTGGGTTAAACTTTTGGAGGCACTGGATCTAGGAACTGCTAAAAGAGGTTTGTCCCTCAGGTTGCAGACTATAAGCAAAGTCCTGGGACCCCTATCCTGACAAGATGGTGGGCTAGGCTCTGTGAGATGCCCATTATTCTGAAGTAGCTGCTCCCTTCTGTGCTCTCTAGGGGCTGTAAGCTTTCCACTGGCAGGTCCTGGACCCCAGTCCCCTGCTGGTTCAAGCTAAACTCTTGGGACAAGTGTCCACCTCCCTCAGACAACAACAGGAAGTGGCCAATTTCAATGGGGTCCATGTGTGCTGGGATGGGAGTCTACTAACCCTGATGAATGGTAAAGTTAGGGACTCTCTCTTAGTTGACCTAATCTTCAGATAGAGGAGGCAGAGCGGGTGAAAACTGATTTAAGAAACAAAACCCAGAAAAAAATAAAAAAATATAAAGGCAAGCTCCTACTAGCTTGAAGGGGGTTCTGAGTAGGAAGTTCATGAAGGATTTTTTTTTATCTGGGGGCTTTTCAAGGGACTTAGAAGCAAGCTCAGGCTGTTGTGTAAGCAGTAGAATCCCTGCCCTGTAGAAGACTACTTATTTTTCTGGTCCACTCTTAGCAATGCTTGTGCTTTGTCCACCCAGTGGCTATGCAGGGCCTATGCATGCTTAAGCAAATGGCCTGTCTCATCATGCTCTGGGGAGGCTCTGGACAGCTTCAGGATACCTGGGAGATAATTTTGTAAGATCCCTGGCTCAGAAGATTTCACTTTGGACTTGAAAATTTCATTTGCTAGCCACTGTCCCCACTTCCTAACACAATCCTTACTCCTATCCCACTAATTCCTGTTACAACACTAGAAGAGGAGTGGTGAATGGCAGCCAGTGTACTCATTGTCCCTGGTTCTTCCTAGGGTAACAAAAGGGACAGGTTGAGGCCTTTGCCTTGACTCCTGCCTTGGCCTGAGATCCTACTTCTGTCACCTGAGCAGCTACCTCTTAAGTGGGGCCTCAACCGCTTAAGACTGCTTGTCTGGTTGTGCTGGCTTCTTGATATCTGGGGAGCACCCACGAGCTGCGTTCTGAGCAGGGTGCAGCCTCAGTCTTCCCTGGATGCTTACAATCCCTGTATCCTCTGCCCCATGGGGCTCCTTACATTGGCCTGAACTCATCCTCTCAGGTCAAGTTCCTCAGTCCTTGAGTGTCCCAGGGTCCTCAGGAGAAGTGAGCAGGTGCCATATCCTGTTGCTTCAGCATAGAATTTTCAGGGCTGTCACAGGACCTGGCTCCCTTCACTTTTGAGATTAGGGTTCCCTACACACTTCTGTCACTTCTCCATCTTCCTCCTGTTGGGCCTTTTCTTAGGCCTCAGCCCCACCCCATCTAAGAAGAGCTGACTCTCCTCCAAGACCCAGCCCTCTTTTCCCTAGGTTCTGGCTCTGGTGATTAATTGACTATCAACTTGAGTGGCCTCTGCCTACCTGAATTCATTCAGCGTGTATCTGGGCATGGAAAATGCACTTTAGGAATTCTTGTCAGATCCAGAACTCTATAAAAGGAGAACAGAAAGGAGAAATTTCAGTTTATTTTATCCCAAAACCCCAGAGGCAGAGGCCAATGTACAAGGCATTGAGCCACCCTGCCAACATCCTCCCAGGGTTGGCTGATGACAGGGTGGAGGTCACCTTGTGATCTGAAAAGCAGGTCCCCTTAATCCTGAGTTCTCCTGTTAACTCTGGCCAGGGTGTGCACGCCATTACTCTGCTGACTAGAGACTACTCCTCTGATCCTCAGTAGCAGTTGAAGACAGCAAGGATTCAGGACATACCTCCATGTCACAGCAGGGGTAGATTGATCTTTTTGTGTCCTGGGTCCCCTACAGTGCTCACTCAAGCTCTAGGAAGGGCTCAGGACTTTTCCCTTGTACCACTTGAGGTTATTCTTTGGGCAGTGTCCTAAGTTTTCTCAGACCCAGATGCAGAAGTCAGATAATACATGCTAGTTAAACTGCATGGGGCCTCCAGGGCTGATAGCAGGGGTGAATTTCTGTAGGTTCTTGCCCTTATTCTGGAGCTTAAGTTTCTTTTGCTCAGTCTGCATTCTGCCACTTTTGATCAAGACCTTCCCTTCCCTTCCAAACTTAAGGTGGAAGTTAGGGAACAGTACACCTGACCACCATCCCTGAGCTTCCTGTGCTTGACAACAGTAGTAGAATGGGGTGATTTCTGGCCCTTCCATCTTCTCTCAGGGCCTTATCCTTTGCTCCTTGTAGAACCTGTATCCTGATCCCCTTCAGACCTCAGTTAGGTTCCCTCAGATCAAGGCTGATTTCCAAGGCCACCTCACAAGTCAGACCTGGGTGGTCTAGGGCAGATAACAGAAGCTGAACTGAATTGTTTTGGGACTTTCTATGTGGTTAGGGGAGCCTCCTCAATTTCCCCACAGCACTTCACCTTGATCTAGAACATCTCTGCTTCACCCACCTGCCGAGTGGATCTGAGAAAGGTTCTCCCCTTACTCTAATCTCATGGAGGTGAAGTAAGTTGACCTCATGTCAAGAACCATGTCTGGGGCCTCCCAAGGCTGATAGCTGGGACAAAACAAGATCTTCTGGATTTCTTCCATCCTCCCTCAGTTCTCAAGTTGCTTCCTGGCAGAGACTGGACCCCAGTCCTGTGCCTCCCCACTCTAGTCCACTGGGACTCCCAGAGACCCCTGAAATGGAAGTGGTGGGGGAAATTGTCAGACTGACAGTACTGCCTGAGGTCTCCAGTGCTGATGGCAGGGGCTATGCTGTAGTCTTTAAGATGATTGTGGCCTGGTGAAGAATAGACCATGCTTTCCTGTGGGACCCCTTCACCAACCAAAGTTAGCATATCCAAATCTTTTCTTCTGTAAGATTGATATTGACCCCATCGATGGTGAGCAACAGCAGGGAAGTGAGGCAAGTCTTGCTGTCTAGGAGTTGTCTAACATTCATAGGCCAGTGTGTTGATTTTCACTTTTAAACTCTTATTTTGAATGAGAAAAGTACTTTACATTTCTACCATATAGATATCTATTTTATATAAACTATGTAGAGAGAACACTTACATGCATTTGTGTATATAAACACAAATATGCATGCAAGGATGTTTTTGTTTTGTTTTGTTTTGTTTTTTCTGTGGAACCGGGGACTTAACTCAGGACCTTGCACTTGCCAGGCAGGTACTTGTGCCCCGGAGCTATCTCTCCAGCCCCTAACATATAAGTTTTATATGTGTAATGTATTGAGTTTTATGTGTGCATATTTAGACATGTATGTATGCAGACTATATATATACTCACAGTGGAGTCTCAGTTCATGAACTTTGTTTACAGTTTTGTGGAAAATGACCTCATTCGTGTTCATCACCAAATGTGGACTTCTCAAATGGAAGCAAAATTTTGCAAAATGCTTCTGTTCATTTCTGCATTGTTTGCAAACAGAAGTGTTCTTGAAGCTAGGTACCACTGTATTTTGTTACAGAATATCTATTCTTACTGTACATGATTCACCCTTATACTCCCTCTTTTGTTTTTAGTGCATTCTTTATATTTTGTCAAAACAAAACTTGTTTTTTATTTTTATTTTTTATTAGTACAATGCACATTTTTGTCTTCATAGTAGTTATTCCGAGTACAAGATGCAGACATGGTAACTTTTCTAAACACTATTAGTACAAATATTTCTTCTCATTGAACTATCAGAAAGTAGTTGAATATATAGTCCAATCTTCCATAACAGTAGTGGGTTGTTGGCAGAACTGGCAATGTTGGAAGCTGGTAACTTCAGCCTTTTATAGCTCAGCATACTAATCTGGCTTTACTTTTTATGCTTCATACTTAAACTCATCTGCTGGGTGGTTAAGGCCAAGTTAAAGCAAGATCTATAAAACAAAACATGTAACTTTTTTGTCTGATGTGGTCAGTTAAATCCCCTCAGGATTTACCTTGAAACTATGTACAGCATTTTGTAGATGTTTTGTCAGTGTCGGCCATCTGGATGAGTCACGGCCATTGCTGGACCAGTTTGTTCTCTGTGAAAGCCTGAGAGAATGTTTTCTCTCTAGGTGACTCTCCTTAGGCCCACTATACATTGTCCCCAGTTTTCTATTTAAAGAGATTAATGGGGCCACAGATGAAAGGGATCAAAACTTGTTTTGAAAAGCCAGACCTCACACATTGAGGTGGTTTAGGGAGTTCTTAACACAATCTCAGACACACCTATGACCTCCCCTTTCCTGGCAGAAAGTCCAGGGGAAGATTCAAGACTGAATTAATACTTTTGTTTGGGGTATAAGCAAGAAAGCTGGGGAGGCACTATAGCCTATATAGGTGGCAACAACTGGGTAAATGGGAGGAAAGTTTAAGCATTACAACTTCTATTTCCCTGTGATGTCTACAGTGACACCTCACCCCACAGATGCCAGTAGCCTCAGGGTAATACTGGGACTTGAGTATTTCTCCTGCCATCAGCTCTGGAGACCGCAGGCAGTATTGTTAGTCTGACCATTCCCCCCACCACTTCCACTTTAGAGTTCTGTGAAATTCCCAAGGGAGTAGATTATGGAAGACACTTCAGAAAATTCAGGTTGGTGGCTCTTGATTTCCTGTACCTTATTATGTACCTTGTTATCCCCTGGACTTGCCCTGGGAGGGCTGTGGGTCTGGGTTTGCATCTTGGTTTTCTATCTTGTCATTTTCAATTTTTTAAAAATTTGTTTTCTGTGTTAAGGCTTATAAATTGCTTATGATAGGTAGCTTCATTACTCGTATAGAAGCCTCCTTAGGAAATGCCTGGTCTTCAGAGATGCATTATGTGTGTAGCTGGCTCCTGGCCTTTAAGTCTGTCTCAAGAAACTAGCTTCTCACTTTGCCAGGGATTAGAAGTTTCTGTCTGTTTGGCTCAGTGCCCAGTCCTTTGGTACTGGAATGTGGTAATGATTCTGACCCCAGTGAATCACAGTGTTGTCATACAAAGAAGCACAACTGATCACAACAGGTATGACATCCTGACTAAAGTACTAAAATTTGCAATAACAATAGCATAAAGCACAGCATACAAACTGACAAACTGGTAATTATTAGTAGAGTGATTTATACAGAGAACAGGGGGAATTCAGGGATGTAAGGGAGAAAGTAGAGAAATAAATGAAGAGAAAGCTATTAGAAACAAGGCTGAAGGACAAAGGAAATTACCCAAGCTTTGGGAAATGGGAGAACATAGGAGACAAAGAATGAAAGTGAAAGCAAAAGAATAACAATGCAAACCAGAAGAAACTAGAGTCAGTGTTAATGCACAGGAGAAAAATCCAACAACTAAACATGATAGCTACGAAAAGAGAAAAAAAATACAATGATGGACAAAACAACACTAACAGCAGAAGTAAAAACCTAAACAATCAAACAGTAGAGGAAAGAAAGAACAAAACGAAATTTCCCTGGCCATAGGCCTGTAACTATCTTTTGGTGTCTGCAGTTTTGTGGTGGTGTTTAAGTCAGAGCCCAAATCTGTATTGGGTAATCTCAGTCTGTAGTAGGATTTGTGCTGGGTGAAGGTCATTCTCATTCAGCCTGCAGTAGGCACCAGCTCTGATCTTTCAGCTACACAGACTTGTGGGCTAAATTTTGCCCCTGGCTGTGAGGTCCAAGGTTCGAGTTTTCAGCTAGAAAGCAACTGGATGTCACTTGGTGGCCTGCCCACATAGTCTCCTTATGTTGTATGTCTCTGCAGCCATGGTTCACCTAATTGGTATGGGCTTTCATCACCAGGATTCGTTAGACAAAGACAGCCCAAGGCCAGTCCAAGATCTGTATACAGTTGGCCCTGCCTGGCTTTTGCCCTGCCTCATCTGTTCTGCTCTGCTGGCACATCGCTCTCCTCTCTTACCCTGCTAAGAGCAGAACGAGGGTGGGAGCACTGTGGTCAGACTCACTACCTCAGCCCCTGGCCACACTAACTCCACGGGTTCCAATTAGCTGCTACCACATACAGCAATCATCAGCCCGCTCAATTGGTGCATTTCTCCCTGGAGGACTCTGGGCTTGCTGATGCTCAGTGTGTCTCCAATAGTTCTCAGCTTAAACAGAGGTTGCTTTTATCCCCTCATAGTCTTAAAACAAACTTGTTTATCATCAAGGGAGAAGAATCTTCCTGGTTTCTTACCCCTAGGTGTGATGGTGAAATACACTGACATGCTGCAACATCCTCTGTTTGGAGGACGGCATAAAAGTCAAGTGGGTTGTGTACTCCAAGTCTGTCCTGTGTGGTTTGATTCTGCCAAACTCTTGGGGTTCCATTGGCTATTTGGGAACCATCTGGAATGGCAGGTCCTGTGTTCTATGTGGGAAGGGTCCCACAGGCAGCCTTGTAGACCGCTTCACCTTTTCATAAACAAATACACCTGTTTAATTTGGTCTATTAGCGTCTTATTTCAGATTAATTTTCACATGAGGTTATATGTTACTCCTTTTTGTATAATTGTCTGTGTTTGTACTTGATTTTCTCTGAGCATGTCCAAGGTGGATCCTACTCTGTTCAGCCACGTTGAATTCCTGATATTTCATGCACTTGTAATCCTCTTAGAATACTCTTTGCTGGTGCTCTATACTTTATCCTAATACTCCACTACTTCTCAAACTGTTGTTTGTTCACTTTTTTTTTAGCACATATTTGCCATACATACTGTTCACATTCATGATAAGGAATTTGTATCTGTACATAATATATCTCAGTTTTTTCTTTTTTCCCATTACTCACCCTCCCTTCAACCCTTCTCCTCATCACAATTTATGAAAGGTTTGTTCTTAAGTTGGCAGTCCAAACAATTAGAGAAAAAGAAGGGATACAAGCAGTGCCAGTATTTTGGCTCTAGCCCTTCAAGGTCAGTGAGGACTTAGGACATAAAAGAACCTATACTGTAACAGCATATAACTCAGTGGAGTCCCAAATTTCCTGTTCAAGGAGACTATGGGGCCACACAGGATAGTGATTAATGATGTACGGTGTGCCTAAGGAGAGTCACCTAGAGAGAGAACATTCTCTCAGGATTCCACAGAGAGCAAACTGGTCAAGAATTGGCCGTGATTCATCCAGATGGCTGACACTGACAAATGTGTTGCAAATGGCAGTACATAGTTCCAGCATAAACCCTGAGGGGACCTGACTGACCTTGTCAGATACAAGAGTTGCATATTCTTTGTAAAATAGGTCTCAGTTTATCTTGGTCTTAACTATCCCACAGAAAAGTCTAACCATAAGGTATAAAAAGGAAAGCCATATTAATATGCTGAGTTGTAGAAGCCTCAAGGCAACAGCCCCCAATAATGTTAGATGAGCTGATAATCCACTACTGTTATGGACCATTAGACTAAATATACAGATACTTTCTCTTTGTGCAATGAAAAGAAAGATCTATACTAATGAGGTTTAGACAAGAAATCATGCCTGCATCTTGTACTCTAAACAACTATGATGAAGACAACATTATGCAATGTAGTAACTATTATAAAAATAATAATAATAAAAATAAATTAAAAAATAAAACCTAAAAAAACCCCCAAGAGATGTGTTTTCTTCTTCCATTCTTTTTTTAGTTTCATCCACTTATATATGAATGTTTTGAGTTTATTATCATAACTGGAATAAGCCAGACCCACATGTGTAAATATTATGTAGTTTCCCTAGTGTAAGAACTAAAAAGAAGAAATAGAAGTTGAAAGGTATAGCACAGTTAAATGGAAAACAAGAACTTAAGGATTAAACAATGAAGAGAGAGCAAGGAGAAAAGTTAGGAAGCATGGCCGGGACAAAACCATGCACTTATATACACAGGATGATTTAGACAATGGTCTTAAGAATCTCCATCAGGTTTTTGAACCTAGCAGTTAATTGGTAAAATTCTCACCCTGACTAACTATATATGCTGATATCTGTAAACTAAGCAATGACACAGAGGATAGCAATGTGTAATACTAAAACCAAGCTTGGAATACCTATCATTCTGGTCTTCTAAATGTGGACTGCTTCTAATGTCATATCAATTATTGCTATACTGTTTCTCAAGTAAATGTTTGCTTTTGAGAAAGATACTATAGCAATAATTCAAATACCCTTCAAGGACAGTGAGGACTCTGGACATAAGAGAACCTGTATTGTAACATCCTATAACTCAGTGGTGTCCTAAATTTTCTGTTCAAGGAGATTATGGGGCCACAGAGGAAAGGGATCAATGATGTATAGTGTACCCAAGGAGAGTCACCTAGAGAGAAAACATTCTCTCAGGCTTTCCCAGAAAGCAAACAGGTCAAGCAATGGCTGTAACTCATCCAGATGGCTGACACTGACAAAAGATCTACAAAATGCTATACATGGTTTCAAGATTTATCCTGAGAGGATTTGACTGACCTCGTCAGATACAAAAGTTACATTTTTTGTTATAAAGATCTTACTTTAACTTGGCCTTAACCACCCAGCAGAAAAGTTTAACCACGAGGCATAAAAAGTAAAGCCAGATTAGTATGCTAAGCTGTAAAAGGCTCAAGTCTACTGCTTCCGGCATTGCCAGTTCTGCCGATAACTTGCTACTGTTATGGAATATTGGACTATGTATACAACTACTTTCAATTAGTTGAATGAGAAGAAATATTTGTACCAATAGTGTGTAGAAAAGTTATTATGTCTGCATCTTGTACTCAGAACAACTACTATGAAGACAACAATGTGCATTGTATTAATTATTGTGGCTGTGCTACTCATGTGTCGTGAAACTGTCTCATTGTTATTTCTTATTAAAAGCAATAAAAAAT
>PVKN010011805.1:0-21316 GCA_004027915.1 Capromys pilorides
ACATGAACTCAACTAGCAGCCCAAGGGACATGAGTGCACACCAGGGCATGGTGGGGGGACAGACTCCCATATGGACCAGGGAGCTACATCAGCTCCCAGGCAAGTTGCAGAGGAAAGAGAATGTGTATGTAACACGGCCCAATTAGCCTCACAAGGGCTAAGACGACAGCTTTGACAGTCCTGTCACTTCCCAGTGTCCTACTCCCCACTCAACCCCCTACACCCTGATGTGTGGGCAGCATTCTTCCTGTCTGCTCTTGGTATACGTTGGCCAACACTGATAAAGACCCCTAACTGGCAGGAAACCACCGGGCCCGGAGACCTGGATGGGAGCCGGGGCATGGGTTCCAGCTTGCTGGGTCTGTTTGACAGAAGTCAGTGTAGAAAGCACTGGTTTCAGCAAAGCAAAGGCTTGGAGCACTGCTACCGTCCCGTGGGAAGTAAGAGCCCTGTGGACCTGCCCAACCACATAGCCACCGTTTTTCTTCTTTGCTTCTTCACTTTCCAGGATTCCAACATCCTGGGTTTTTTGCAAGGTTCACTTCTGATTTGCCAACTCCAGCAGCCCTTGCCACCACCTGCGTGGCCACGCCACATCGGGCCCTCAAAGGAGCATGGGCCACACGGTGCCCTCCCATCCTCCAGAACCTTCTTGGCCCACCGCTGCTGCTAGCCAAGTGGGAGCACAGTGCCCATTGACAACCACTCAGCTCAGACCCTGGTGTGGCAGCCCGGCCAGGCAGTACACACAGCTGACCCAGAGCTGCGGCTCTGCTTGTCCGCACCCCTGTGGGAACCGCCGGGCCCCACGGGCCTCAGCCTCATCTAGCTCTCAGGCCAAGTTGCTGCAGGCTTTGTGGCTTACAATAACATTTATTATCTCATTCTTCCAGAGGACAGAAATCCAAAATGGTACTCACTGGAGTCAACTTAAGGTCTTAGGAAGGTTGCTTGTGTTTTGAAGGCTCCAGGGGAAAACTTAGTCCCCTGCCCCTTCCAGCCCTTGGAGGCCACCCAGTGGCCTGTGGCCTCTCCCTCCACCTTCAGAGCTGGCAACTCACAGCTTCCGCTGTTCTCTGGCTCTGCCTCTCTCTCACTTATGAAGACCCTTCTGGTAACAGTGGCCTACCCAGTATAACCTCTGCAAGGTTGGACAAAGTCCCTTTTTCCATGTAAGGAACACGTGGACTAGGAAGTGGACGTCCTGGCCGAGAGGGGAGGCATTGTTCTGTTACTGCTCCGCCGCTGCAGGAAACAGCAGAGTGCGCCACAGGAAGTCAGGCCGCGCCATCTGCTTCACAGTGTGTCCGCAGTGAGAAATAGGATTGATGTTTGAAGACCAAGGGATGCAGGACTTCTGGGGCCACTTTCAACAATGTTCAGTCCAGCAAAAGAAGCCAGACACGAAAGCGTCCGTGCTATCTGACCACGCGCAAAAGTATCGCCAGACGCGGTGCAGCTCATCTGCATCGATGGAAGCTAGACTAGCAGCTGCCCTGTGGGCGCCAGGTGAGGTAGTTGACTGGGAAGGAGTCACAGGGGAACTTCTTGGGGTGACAGGGATGTTCTGTAACTCAATCTTTGCAGTAGTTACAGGGTGAGATGTAGTCATCAAACTCACCCAACTGGCCATTTAACAACACAGTAGGGTTTTGATCCGTGTAGATTTAGAGTGCATAGTGATGGGTGAAAAACGCACGCCCTACATCCCACCTCTTATTCTGCTTTTACAAAGTCCCTGTGTTATTAGTCTTTGGCTCACTTAAAACTCTTCTCTGGGACCCTTTCTCTCTCTGCTCCGCTGTTGCCCATGGCCTGGGCAGTCCTCCTAGGAGCTTTCCTGAAGAGCTAGGGCGGGCAGCACACACAGACCTGGACCTCGTGCTGTTGGGTGGTCTCCCTGCAGAACTGCGGCCGGGTTCTGAGCTCCAGCCTGCCTCTGGCCCCCAAGAACTCTGCAGGAGGTCCCAAGAGACCAGATTTCCTGCAGAGCTGCCCGGGATGCAGCCAGGGTCACAGCGGTTATTTGGCGCAGTTTTCCCTCTACCGTGTCGGGCTCTAGCAGGACCACACTCTCTCCCTTTCCCTTCTAGCCTGGATCAATCATCCTGAGCACCATCTCTTCTGAATCCTTTTTTGTCTTTAAATATGGAAGAGATTTTTCTGGGTCTTTTCCTCCCACTGGTACCTAGTGATTTCTTGACCTTCTAAAGCCTGTTTTATGGTGAGAAAGAAAGAAGCCGTGGTTAATTCAAAGCCCGCTTCAGGAGCTGACCTTAAGGCAGGAAAATGTGTTCTGGTCCAATGATCATTTTGCAGAATCTGAATCTGAAAACACCCTTGCTTCAAAGCTCAACTTAAAGAACATAAACATTACTATTAGTATCTTTCAGGGTTGGTTTTTCAGGTAATGAAAACTTTTTGCAATAAACCAGCTTTCATTGTTCGTGAGCAATCTTTAAGTTTACTAAGCTTGAAGGGCTGGGGAAGGAAACGAGAGGAGGCAATAAAAGCCCAATAGCAAAGATTCCATTGATGTGATTACAGCTGTGGAAAAAGAGGCGATGACACATTTAAAAAGCAAACTTCTCTTTGCATCCTCCAATTACGCTCAGGAAAAATAAAAACAAGCTCAAAGGAGAGGTAATGTTTTCCACATCCACTTTAATTTCAGGCAGTTAAGAATGGCAAGGCACTATCTTTCAAAAACAATAAATAATGTCCCAGAGTAATTGAGCAGGCTCTCCGTCTATTCCAAGATGACAAGTCCCATTCTCGGTCATGTTTCCCAATTATCACTGTAAACCACACTCCCGGATGCAGCCAGTTTAATTGATATTGTACCTTGCATTGTGATTTTCTTTTTCCCGTTTGCAAAACTTGGGAAGTTAAATCCTCGAGAATAAAGTTATTTAATCAGAAGAACACAGCTGAATATGAACTTTTTTTTTTCCTTCGCTGTAGAATTTATAAACTTCAAAATTTGGCTCTGAGGGAGAAGCCTATTCTAGAAATGAGTTACAGGGCCCAGAGTGACAAGAATGTCCGACTGATGTTTTCTGAGCTCTGGCCACGGAAAGCAAGCCCGGATCATGACTGCCAAGGTCACGGCGGGCCAAGGAGATTCCAGGAGGGCCACGTTCTCTACAAGCTTTCTGACAACTGCTGCTACCTCCAGGTTACAAAGCCATGCGGAGAGTGGGCGTCCCTGACCTCTGACCTTTTCCATGTCATTCACGGTTAATATAATAATTGCCCCCTTTTTTGTACTTCTGCACGTGAAGCCCAAGGCTCTGGGCCCACGCTAGGCACTGCTTTACCACTCAGCTACATCCCCAGCCCTCTTTAAATTTTTACTTTGAGATAGTGTTGCAAATGGCCCCAGCTGGCCTGGAACTTGGAATCCTCCTGCTCTGGCCTCTGAAGAGCTGGAGTCACCAGTGTACACCACTGCACCTAGCAGTAATTCTTGGTCATTATTTACTGCTCTTCCCTGAGGGGCGGCCTCCTCTCTGTGGTCCACGGTTCTGCTAAGGCAGCACCAGGATCCCGGCGAGTCCTCTGCTGCTCCTGAGCTCACCCTGCCACCCTCTTTGCCCGTGGTGTGTGACAGTCTTTGGCAACAGCAAAGTCTCACATGCCCTCCTTGTTTTAATATCCCAGCGGATATTCATGTAGGTGCAAATGTATTTGTAATTATTGGAGCTTGGATTCTAGCTCCAGTTATAAATGGACACAGAGCATTTTCTGCACGATTTAGTATACTTGGAATTTTCCTGGGCTAAAATTATTCTGAAAACCAAGGGAGGAGTACACGTTGCTTTGTTTAAAACTTTATCAAAAGTTGCTCATCATTATCTTGTTGCCAACGGCAACACAGCGTGCAGCATCCACGTAGTCAGCCCAGTGCACCTTAAAGGCTGCGCTTGCTGGCGATGCCTTCAAGCTGACATCTGGCTACTTCATTACAGATTCTGCTGCGGTCCTGTGTGCGCATCCACAAACTGTGTGCTTTACCACAAGTCGCATCCTTTGTACCTCTCACGTATATGTCAGTTAGTCACCATGGAGATTATATTACCTATCACTTTCATTTCAGGGTAATAAAGTGCGAGCATCCTAAAGTATTTGCTCTAAAAACATGGGCAGTGCCTCTGCAGGAGCCAAGAGCCAGGGCTGGCGAGGCAGCCGAGGGCCTGGCCGCTGCTCCAGGTGAGGGCAGGGGCACTCTGGGTGCTCCCCGCTCTTCCACAGGTTTCTTAGTTCCCTCTTGCCCTTTGCCCATGACGGGTCCAGTTTGGCAGCCTTGGCCTGCTGCGTACCTGTACCTAAAGGAGGTCTGGGTGGAAAGTGGAAATGCGCTCTCGGGACTGACAGCAGGACAGGCTGCGCACAGGAGGGGCTTCCAGCGCTGGAGACCGCGCTGCGCCAGCTCCTTCCTGCTTTCCTGCCTGGAAGCTTCTAGCTTCTTTCTTTCTTTTCCTCTACAGTCCCACCACCTGCCCCTCACCCCCCTCTTCCTTCCTTTCTGGGTGGCATGACTGCTTTATTAGCTCACGGCAGACACATACGATAGCGGGTTCTGTTCTGGCACATCCACTCTGCTCCCAAGGGTCCTCTCACCCCCGCACGCCCCGGGCCTGCCCTCTCTCTTCCACGGCCCTCTTCCTCGGCTCCAAGTTGGCCTTCTATTTTCACGTCTGCTCTCCCTCCTCGCTCCCTCTTCTGATTCCACACATGAGAAAAAGCATGACATCTCACCTCTGGAGTCTGCCTTGCTTTGCTTAACTTGCCTGTCTCAGGCTCCATCCGTCATCCTGCGAAGCACCCGATCCCATTCTTTTTTACGGTCTCAGCAGCCCTTTCTCAACCCTACTTGCTTTATATTTTAAAGCCATTAACTCATGGTTTTAGCTTAACTTCACTAATTTCTATGCTTTTAACCTCTCTCCTTTTTATAACACTTAATTTAAAAAATTCATTCTGTTTTGATTCCTTCCTTTTCTATTTTATCTCAGGCTGACTGTCTGGGACTTAAATTTTCCTCTTCTAATTCCTTCTCTCATGTCTCTCGTAGCTGTCAGATTTTTAGACCTCTTAGTTTAAACCTCATCTGTCTTATTGATTTTCCTCTATTCTAGCTTGTTCCTGTTTTACTTCCACATGGGGCTTTCGGCCTCTCATTTCGAAAGGAAATTGCTGCTCTTCTTTATTCTAGCCTCATTCCAAACAACCGAGGTGCTCCACAGAAGGAAAACAACAGACACAGTTCTTTTAAAAAGAACCGGCATGGCTGAGTGCTACGGTGGGAGATGGCCAGGCACCTACAGGATAAGTTGCCCTGGCTTCCACAGGTAGGGTGTGACACAGCTGGGACGTATTTCCAGAAGCCTCCCAGCCCTGTCCAGCCCTGTGTCCTTTGGGGATGCATAGGTTGGTGTGAGTCACCTGCAGCACCCCCTCTCCATCCGGCTTCCCCCACCACCCTGGGTGATTTCCCTTCTCACACCTGCCCACAACTTTGCGGGCCCTAGGGAGGGGCTGCGCCCCAGCAACTTCCTCAGCTTGGAAACCCTGAACTGTCACATAGCTTTCTTTTCTTTTATGAGCAGAATAGATTTATTAAGAGAAAGAAAGCTCCTGTCCAAGAGAGGGACAGGAGGGGGGTCCCGAGTGGGTGTCCCCCAGAAGCTGTCGCTTCCAGGGATCACATAGCTTTCAAGTGACTTTTCATTTCACTTTCTTGCTATTTCCTTTAAAACACCATTTTGGGCCCATGTGGGAGGCCACACAGGCGATTCCTGAGCCTCTAGCCAGTGCCTTTGGTGAGCAGATGAGATGAAAATGTGGGTGCCTCAGACGCAGGAAGTGGTGGACCTTCGAGTTGAGCCCCTGTGCTGTCCCCGTCCAGCTGCTGTGTTGAATGCCAAACGTTGTCTACAACAAGCGTTCCTCATCATCGCCTTCGTGATGGTTCAATTGGATTGTTGACTCCGAATTAGTTAGTACTTCATGGTGTGTCTGGTGTGCCAGAGATGAGTGGTGTGGGGGACAGTGGACTGGCAGGAGACCCACCCCAAACGTGGGTGGTGCCGTGTAATAGGATGTGTTATGGTTTGTGTATAAGTGTCCCCCCCAAAGCCTCATGCAGTCTTGGGGTGGCTTCAGGAACTTGAAATTGATTATTGTGGAAATAGGTGCTGCTCCTCCCCCGGAACAGGTGATTTGTATGTCAATGTAAGGAGGAAGTTGGCTGCTGCTAGCTCTCTCCCTTTGCTCTCTTGCTCTTAGCTGCCATCATGAAAGGTTGCCCTCTGCCATGTGCCACTCTGCCTTGGAGCCAGCTGAGTATGGACTGAAACCTCCAGTGACTGTGAGCTAAATAAACCTTTCCTTCCCTCAGTTTGAGTGTTGGGTATTTGTCCCTGCAACAAGAGAAGAGTAACTAAGACAGGATGGAACTGCAGCAGGGGAAACCTGTGAGCACAGGCACCTCCTCTCCTTCCCTCCCCATACGTGGCTGCCACGAGCATGAACTGTCCTCCCCAAAGCCTTCTGCCATGTTCTCCCTCACTGCAGGCCCACGGCAGTGGTACCCATGGCAATGGCGCCCACTATAACAGCACTTGCCAACCTCAAACTGAACTCTCCGAAACCAAAGCCAACGTCAACCCTCCCTCCTCTAAGCAGACTTTCCCGGGCATTTTGTCTGGGTGAGGAGAGGGTGACCTTCGGCCTTGTGCCTGTCCTCCCCCACCTTCACAGCGTGTGCAGGCCTCTCACCCCTGCAAACGGCCCACGCTTAGCCCCCACGGCATCTCCGGTTGGGTTGCTGCACAGCGTACTCCCAATAACTCACCAGCCTTCCCATTGCTGGCAGCCCACCTCCCTGGGCCCTAACATGTGCTGCCAGGGACAGATCTCTGAACAACCCCCATCCTATTAGACAGGGCAGCCTGGCTATGTGGCACCAGATTACACATGCCACTTTGGCATCAGCAGGCAGGTGAGGACTCGGCAATATAGAAACCAGCGCGCTGGAGGGGCAGTCAGCGTCCACGGCTGCTCAGCAAGGGCCGTGTCAGACAGCATTTGGGGGTCTGGGGTGGGGGTGGGGTGGCTCAGTAGTCACAGGGCTGGTCCAGCCTGGCCGAGGCCTGGGTCTGCGTGCCACACCACCAAGTGCTCCCGGTGCTAGGCTGTCTCTTAGAGCTCAAAGTCCCCACACCTGCGACAGCCTCTGGAGTCGGTATCTCCTGGAGGTGTGTGGGATCCAGCTGCCTCAGGGCTGGAACCGTGGAGGTATTCCGAGCAGGCTTCCACTGGACAGTCAGCCCTCGCCCGTGGTGGGTACAAGGGATAAACTGGGTCCCATGACCATGACGCCACGCCTCTCTGGGGGAATTGCTCCCCGGGTGCTCAGCGCCAGGACATGGCGCAGATGTAAGGCAGGAGCCTAAATGGATCCTGAAGGAGATAGTACATTTTTTTAGCCACTTAATTGAATCTGTGGCAGTAAATCTTTTCGTCTTCTCTTAGCATTTAGAATTTCAATTTACTCCATGGATTTTTGCACTCTACGCCCGCTGAAAATGAGTGTTTGTGCTGAAAAGCTTTTAATCAACCGTTCTCGAAATGTCAGTCCCCCTTATCTCCAAAGCTCGCAGAAAGCTTTGCGTCTGTGGTTTTAAAAATACACTCTGCGTATCCTGTTCCTCCTTTCCAGTCTTTATCATGGTTTAATCAGAGTCATTTTTGATGTTCATCCGCTCCTAATCTCCTTAGATTTCTTTTTAAGGTGAATTTTCCATTTCAATCTGGCTTCACCGACCCACTAGATTCTCCATAGTCGCCGCCACAGACCAGGACTGGCTTCTGTGGGAAGCCCTCCGCCAGCCCGCTGTTCTAGCTGGGAGAAGGTTAATTGTCCCATCTTTAATTAAATCAGTCATTTTTCTTCCATGCTGTTTGTGGAACGCCACAGTAAATTGAGCCATAAACCTGTTCTCTCTTTATGAGGACTCTGAATTTGGAGCACTCTTGGTCATTTTTTTATTTTTATTTTTTTTGGAAAAGCTAATTTAACGGAAAAGCTAATTTCTAAAAGCCAATCTTCAGTGGAATTAAAAAAAAAAAACCCACAAAATACCCTCAAAGAAATACAATTTTGCGGATTTTGATGGCAAGAAAATGCTTTAGTTTGCCAAAGGTGTTTCTTCATGCTTTTGTGGCAAAATAGAAAAGGCCTCCAGACAGCTCCTGATCTGATGGGACTAAGGAGACAGGGCCACCCTTCTTCCTACACCCCCAGCACCCGCCCAGGTGCCCTGGACCTGCAGGCGCTGCCATCACACGAGTGGCCACCAGGGGGCAGCAACTCTCCCACCTGTGGATCAGCTCCTCCGCATCAGGCTGCCCTGATCCCTGCGTGGGGCCATCTAGTTCTCCATGGATTTCTCTCTGGACCTCGCATTTCCCATGAGCCTAATCAGCGGCGAGGGCTCGGCTCGAGTCCTTGCTCCTTGATTTGCTAGGCAGATGAGTTATCTGAGCTGATGCTCCCTGTGATTTGTAGGTTGGAGTACTCAGCCGAACTGCCATGACCTTTTCAATATTCTGTCATTACACGGGCTGGCCATTCAACCTCCTCCCGAGCAAAGTGTCTCCAGCATGTGCTGAAGATGGAGAAGGGCCAGTGAATCAGAGCGCCGAACGCAAAGGTCGAGGGCCCAGGGTATTAGCATTCACATCCTTGTTGGCAGCCTTGGGCTGCAAGCCGCACCCCCAGCCCCCAGGGTGCAGTGGAACCCAGCAGCTCCTCCACGCTGCCTCCACCCCCGGGGCGACCCAGACCACTTATCATCAACAACCCTTTCGGCTGGGCTCCGACTGCTGCTACCTCATCGTCTACCGCCTTTTACCTCACCGTCTGGTGCTCCAGCCACAGAGGCTTTGGGTGCTGCCCCAGACCTGCCAAGCTCCTTATAGCCTGAAGCCTGGGCTCAGATCTCTCCTTCTTTAGCTTCCTGCAGCGCTGTCTGTGCCTCAACACTGAGCCCTCAGCTCCAACGCCACCCCTCAGATGCCTGCCTGGGGCATGCTCCACACAGAGATGAGACCTGGGAGATAGCTCCGCAGCACAAGTGCCTGCCTGGCAAGTGTAAAGTCATGAATTCAAACCTGGTCCCGCCAAAAAAAAAAAAAAAAAAAAAAGAAAGAAAGGAACCTGGCCACTCTCCTATGGCCTTCTTCATTTATCCTGCTCACGTAGCTCTGTGTTTATTCCTCTTGTCATGTACAAGCACCTATGGGAAGGGATCTGGTCAGGCCACTGTGGTGCCCATACGGCTGGCAAGGCCACAAGGACACAGTAGGTCCTCAGTAAATGGTTATGGAGTAAACATGGTGGTACAGGTGATTAAAACAGAATCCCACAGTTCAGGCTCTTCTCTGGTCACCACAAACTCTCCCTGCGTCCACTTTGTACTTTCCTCACCTTCTTTGGAGTGTCCATTCCACATGCTCCAAGAGCCCAAGACATCTGGGAGACCTGACACAAAGAATCCACTGCAGTTACTCCAAGCAGCAGCAAGGGGCTCCTCTAGAGAGAAATTTCATACAAAAGCGCAGAACAGCATCAAATTTGTTGCAATGATATCATTTTCAGCCCCTGAGCTTTAGCCCAGTGTGGTGCCACTTGCCTATAATCCCAGTACATGGGAGGCTGAGGCAGGATGGTCATTAATTCGAGACCACCCTGAATGTACAGGAAAAGCCCATCTGAAAAAAATCAGCAAAACAAAACAAAGCAATAACAATAACAACAACAAGTCCCCACACTTTAAAATTATCGTTTAAATTTGGGTTTGTATTGAAACGTCGAAGCCAAGTAGTATCAGGATGAGAAGGAGCTAGGATTCAGAGGAGGAGGACCCCAGTCAGCTTTCGCTTTAGGTCAACAACAGAGGGGCTCTGAGAAGAGCTCCCGGCTCAGGGCAGGCGGCAGGCAAGGGACCGAGGATCTATGGGAACTGGTTAATCAGCATGGCAGGAGTGGTTGCTGAGATGCTGGAGCAAATACTAAGCCGGGCCAGAGCCTGATCCTCAAGGCTGGGATCTCTGTGTCTCTTCCGCCCGCTTTCCAGCCCTCTCCGACAGTGACAGTGCTGGAGTGGGAAGTTGTCTCTCAAAGGGTGTGAAGACGAGGGTCCAGGACATCTCCCCTGAGCCCTTAGATATACAAGGAAGCGGTCGCACAACGGGTCTCCTTCTCCCAGGATTTTTAGGAATCCAACCAACACACCCTGGGAGGGCTTGTGTTTTGTTCCTTTCCACCCAGACCCCGTGCTTTTAGGATGATAGCATGAGCCGATCGCCCACCTCCCTGCCCCTGTCATAACCTGAGACATTTTCCGTGAGTGCTTTCGTAAGAGCCCTTGAGCAGCTGCCACCGCTGGGCCGTATCTGCCTCCCAACGCTCCTTGAAGATGAAAGGTGTTAGGCGGCATGAGGAGGCAGGTTTCCCCGGCACTGTGGGTTTTCTGCAGTAGACCACACAGGGAGTTTCGAATCAAAGATCAGGAGAGTAGAAAAAGAAATTAAAGCCGCTGGTTTTAAAGAGCCGGCTGGCTATGATCCTTGAGCGAGCATTCCACAGGTGACGCGGATGTACCTGAACAGAAACCTAACACAGTTGCATGTTTCCTTTGCTGGAGCTTTAGTTTCCGAGTCTGCTGCTGATAAACCCAGGCCTCACAGGCAGGATGCAGACACCAGGCTTGAGATCAGGCGACCACCCTGCCCACCCTGCCTTATGCACCTGGCCCTGCCCAAGGAGAGGAGTGGCCTTTGTCCTCTGGCTCCTGCGAGGTGACAGCTAAGCCCTTGAAATGTGCAGCCTCATAGGAGCATTTGTGTACTGGTGTTTGACAGCCCATACGGGGATAACGTGACTTGTGGCAAAGAGTGTGGAACCCGCTGTGCCAGCTCAGCCTCTGAGGTAGCCAGTGGCTACCGGACTGTGTAAGTGGCCAGCTGTGTCTCTGAGGTTGCAGCCCACGCTATCTGTGGACACCATGGCTCACCGGAGCTTCGCGGAAGCCTCTCCTTCTCTTCCAGGTGTGCTCTAGCACGCCTGGCAGGTGTCTGAGCCGCTGCTGAGCACCAAAGCTCATATAGGAGCATTAGGAATCTGCAAGGACGGAACCGATAGCTGAGATGGCCACAGAGGGGCGAACTGGCGGGTAGCGTGTACAGGGCATGTGCTAGACCCTAGGACGGGTTGCCGGGATGGGGCACAGCGGGACGGCATGAAATTCTGCCGCAGTGCTCAATTTAAAATCTGTGAGTTTGTTTCTGACATTTTCTGCTTCATAACTTAGGGCCATGGTTGACCACAGGTAACTGAAAGCGAGAAAGAGCACAGATGTGGGAGGGCTGCTGGACTGTCACACGCACCCGTTACTGGGAGGAGCAGGGACTCTGTGGGAGAGCAGGCAGGAAGCTCTGCACTTGGGACCCCGGCCCTGCCCGGTGTGGCTCTGCCCCCTGCTGCTTCCTGTCTGCACCACATCTGGGAATCCGTTTTTCCTGGAGTCCTGCGAGGCCTTCTAGCCAATCATCATAAGTGGGCGTGGTCTTGGGGACCACATGACTGGAAAACTGAGATGCAGAGAACAGGAGGGGGAGCCAGGGAAAGCTGGGTCTTAGATGCCCAGCTGAGTGCCCACAGGGAGGGGCTCCCCTGAGCCCTGGGACAGTCATGCACACAGCAGCACTATGAGGAGCCATATGGGCTGGGGCCCTGGCCTTGCGGCCAGACGCACCTGGGGCGCCAAGCCAAAGCCCACTGGGTCCTTGCCCTGTCCCTTGGCTGTAGACGCATCATTGGCTTGTCACCTGGTCCATTCTAAGTGAGGATCAGGTATCAGGTCAAGACTTTTCCTGATTCAACTGGCTTTTATATAAAAGCTTTTTTTTTGTTTTGTTTTGTTTTTTTTGAGACTGTGCTTCAGGGACTCAGTTCTCATGGTGGAAAACAAACAAACAAATACTCCTAAGCCACGTGTGGGTGACCAGGTCAACAAGGCCGGCTCCTGAGATAGGTGTGGGTTCCATATGCACAGGTGGGGGGCCTGCTAGGTGCTGCCAACCTCTAAAGTACCCAGCCTGCCCTTCCCTTACTCTCTGTATGTTCCAGAGCTCAGTGCCCATCTGACATTTGAGACTCGGCTAAAGAGAATCATGGTTTTAATAAAATAAGAAGCCCATCACATGGGGGCTGCAGGTGGCACGGGCGTTGTGCTAGCGCCCAGCACACGCAGCCCCCTGTTAGCTGCCCGCTCGGACTCCTTGACCCTGTGGCTCCTTAGCAGGCCCTGGGAGGAGGTCCACTGGAGATATCTACTGCCTGTCCCAGGAGAGCCTTGGGGTCCACGGCAGGAAGGGGACCGACCTGCAAATGGCCAGGCTGCCCCTCACTGCTCAGGAGAGAGTGGGCACCTGGCAGAGGTGAGGTGGGAAGTCAGAGTGGCTGGAACACCAGGTCCCTGTACCCAGTGGGGCCTCATCCTCATAGGCAGGCATTTGGATATGGAATGATTTTAGAGATCAGCAGGCCTGGGACAATGGTCTGGAGTGGCATTCGTCAGGGTCATAGACCTGAAGCAAAAGGGCTTAGTTTGCCAGTCAAACTGCTATGGTGGAGGGTCCCCCTAGTGGGATCCTGGTGGCAGAGGATACAGGACAGCCAGGCACTGATGCAGGAGTGGGAGCAGCCATGGCCCTCCTCAGGTAATCCTGTGGCCCTGCTGACCACAGCAGGCCTGTCTGTCAGACCAGCCTCTGCCCAGCCAGCCAAGGTAATCTCACTAGGTTCTGATGCCCTTCTCTGGGCAGCTTCCTGGACACCCCACTTCTCACTGTCCCACCTCCTGCATGGTGAATCATGACCTAGCTGCTCCCATCCACCTGGATGAGCTCAGTGTCCCCTGAGGCATCTTTAGAGGAGATAAAAAGTGAATGAGGGTAACTGTGGAGAGGCCACTTGGCTTGGACATTTATAGCAGGAGCACTAAAAGCAGCTGTAACAAAAGGCAATTGCGGGCTGGCAAGATGGCTTATCCGCCTAAAGCCCTTGCTTAAGAAACCTTAGGCAACCACAGGGATCACAGTTTGATTCTCCAGCACCACATGCTACACCAGCTCCATCCCCAGGGCAGGTTGAGCTGACCATAACATAAATAAAATAGTAAAAAAAAAAAAAAAAAAAAAAAAGGCAATTGCTCTGGTGCTAGAATCATTTAGCCTGGGCATGGCTTGGGGCACCTAGTGAGCAAAGGCTTCCCTCAGTGAGCAGCCGCCCCCTTGCCCTCGCACCCTCTACAGACCCTAGGAGAAAGCCCGTGTGAACAAGCGTCAGCCTCAGTGGGACACATGATGGAGCCCAGCCCAGCCACTTAGGCATCGATGACTATTCAGGCCTCTTGGCTCCTCTGTAGCAGGGACACTGAACACAGATGGCAGGCTAAGGCTCACGAGGGCATGGGCACCGCTGGAAATTCCTGACACTGCTCAGGTTAAAATGAGCTCCATACGGAGCAGGGCTCGAGCAGGATGGGTGGTGACCCCAGGCCCAGCGGCTTCTGGGGGTGAGATGCCTCACCCCCGCCCTCTCTGCCTGGGAACTGCTGACCCCAGCCTTGTCCATGCAGCCCAGGACAGGGCCACTGTGCCCCTCCACCTCCCTGGGTGGGGACTAGGTTGGGTGCCAGCACACTCAGAGCGGGAACCCAAGGTGAGCACAGAGCACTGTCTGGCTGTGGCTGCAGCATATGCTCAGAGCGGCTCCCAGAGGCCCGGAAGCACCCCATGCCATGCAGGAAACGTGGACACAGCCCCTGCTTAGCCCCAACAGAGGCCAAGTCACTGGCCTGCCTGACCTGAAGTGGGCTCTGGGGACAAGGCCACCCTGAGTCGAAAGGCTGCCCTGCTCTTGGTGGTGATCACTTAGTAGGACAACGTCACAGGATCCAGGAAGGTTCTGCTCCCCTCCCGTCTCTTAACATTTTCCCTTCCAGAGGAAAATAGTGGTCGTACTCCATCTTGGCTAACATGAGCTCTTCCAACCGTCTTCTTGGTGAGAAATGAAATTTAAAAGCCTCCCTAACTGGAGACTGAATGTGTGTCTTCTCAGACTTGCACATTGAAGCCTAAATTCCCAGTGTGATGGGATCGGAGGTAGGACCTGGGAAAGGTAATTAGGCGATGGTAGCAGAGACCTCACAGATGGGCTCGGTGCCTTTATCAGAAAAGACATAAAGGAAGTAGTCTCTGTCTCTCTGTGTCTGTACCTGTCTGTCTTCTTCCCTCCTCTCCCCACATCATGTAAGGAGATGAGAAGATGACCGTAGATTGAAAACAGGTGATCAGCTTGTAGCAGCCAGCTGAGCTAAAGGAGTGTGGAGCATGCTGGGGTGGGAGGCCCCCTGGGATTGCTGCTGGCAGAATAATGGGAGACCTGTAGAGGAAGGAGGCTGCTGGGAGGCCAGAGGAGCTGATTGGGAGCTGCCAAGAGGCTGCTGGGAGCTGGCAGGAGCTGTTAGGGAGCAGCTGCTTCTTCCGGGGTGCTGGGCTGGGTGACTTTGTCCTGCTGGTTGTCCTGGTGAACTTGGTTGTGCTCATTGGAGGAGCTCAGGACCTCACTGTCGCTGAGGATGGCTACGGTTCACTTTGGGGAGCTCTGGTCCTCACCTCGAGCATCTCTTCCTGGCTCCAGAGGGGAAGATGGTGCACTGCTCCGCCTCTTGGAGAAGCTTTCCTGATGGGAACTCGACTTTCCTCATCACTGCAGGAGCTCAGACCCCACTATTGCTGAGGGTCTCATCGTCACTAAGGGAGGCTGTGGTCCTTGTCTGGGGAGCTCTGGTCCTTACCTTGAGCCTTGCTTCCTGGCTCCAGTGCAGACCCCTCAGCCTGCTGGCACAGACTTCCTAGCTCCCACCACTGGCCTCTAGGCCTTCCCTGTGCAGATCTGTGATGCGGGCCTGCATGAGACACTGTGGTGGGCTCCAGGCCTCCAGCTGGACTTGTGGGAGGCGTTGCTGTGGGCTCCAGGTCTTCAGCTGGACTCATAGGGCATATTGGACCCAGGCCCTCAGCTGGATTCTTCAGTCTTTTGTGTGTGGACAAATTTCCTGCACTCTTTGTATTTAATTCTTTGGGTAATTACAACACAGTCTTATAAAATGTGTCCTGTATTGTATTGTTCTCTTTGCAAAACTCCAAACCACGACTCCATCTGTAAATCTGGAAGAAAGCTCTCATCAGGCACCAGACCTGCTGAAACCTTGATCTTCCCAGGCTCCATCCAGAACTGCGAGAAGTGAGTTCCTCCAGCCGCTATGTCCATAGTATCTTACAGATGATGGGGAGCCCAGGCGGCTCACCTGGCTGCCTCAGTATCCTGCTAATGAGGATCTCCCAAAGCGCAACAACCCAGCCTTATGCTAGCGCCAGGTGACACGCGGCCACAGACTGGGGAGGGGAATCTGTAATTCAGACATTTTAGATTTGGATAGAAATGTAGGGGGCCTTCGAGCTGGCGCCAGTCTGAGAGTGGGCAGGTGGAGCTCTGTGAGCCGGCACAGGACCTGGTGCGGCTTCCGCGGAGGCACCGACTTCTCCGGAAGGAGCAATTTCTCCGTAAATGCACCCTGTTACGGTGAACTCCTGAGCACCTGCCAGATGTTCTGTCTGGGTCAGGAGCCCTTTTCCCAGGAAAGTGATGGCTTGAGTGAAGCTATTGGTTTATAAGGTGCTGTTTTGAAAAAAACAAAACAACAACAACAAAAAACCACCACTGTACGCATGCATTATATAAACATGAAGAAAAAAACCAAAAACTTCTCCATAAAGTTATATGCTATAGTATTATCTATGGTTCTCTGTGATGGTAAATAACTTCTATTTTTCTCTTTTGTGCTTTTCTGTATTTTCTAAATTTCTGGAAATAACACATAATGCCTTTGTAATCAGAAAAACAACAACAATCAAAAGAAAGCAATTGCAGAGACTCTTAAAGCCTCCCCCAATCAAGGTTTTCCTGCCTTGATTGAGGCAGCAAAGCCTCACGCTAGGTTCTCATTGTCTGGGAGCAGCTGGAGCCTTGGTGAAAACACAGGGAACAGACTGGAAGGAGAGATGGAGGAGGGGTCTAAGGCAGGTGCTCCTTTGGGACAACAATGTACCTTATTCCTTCCTGCTCCTGTTGGGCACAGTTGATCCTTGAGAGCGGCCACCAAATGTACCTCATGTACCTCACTGCCTACAATTCTGGCATCACGATAGACCAAGGTTTAGCTTCCTACACTGACATGATTAAGTGGGATGAAGCCTTATAAGGAGTGGAGATGGCAGAACATGTAGGTGTTTTTGAAAGAGTTAAGGTGCAAGAGAGCAGACATTTGTGTGCATCAAGTGACATCCAGACTCCAAAAATGGAGAGGGAGGGAACGTTTACAGGTTGGAAGACGTGGTCTGGTCAAGGTGTCAGTTCTCCCTGAGTTGACCCCTAGATTCCATGCGATCCAAGCCATGTTTCTGGCAAATGGGAGTGCACATACCTGCGTGCATGTTCTTCTCTATGAAGACCCAGGACATTGGTGCCCTCAGGGCAGACAAGACCTTGCTCCAGGGAATCAGATGTTGTTACAGAGCTCTGGACATTAAGGTGGGGTGGGGCTGGTGCTCAGACCAATTAAACAGAAGAAAGGGCTCTGCAATGGGTTTTTCCAGATGTGAGCACAGCATAGGGCAGTGATGGTAATTTAGATCCCTGAGAAAACAGATTTTTAAATAAAAAAATGGTGCTTGTGCCATTTGGGATATGTATCTGAAAAATACAGCCCAGCCTCCACTTTATACCATTCACAAATACTAAACGCAAGGTAAGACTAAAAAATAATAGATTCAGCTTCTAGAATGCAGCATCAAGAGGTCTGTAAGCCTGCTTTCCACAGAAAGGAACATAACTGGTAAAATGATAAAACAAAAGGACAGTCTACCCCATCCCAAACACAGCCATTTAGAGCACTTAGAAATATGTTAACGGTGCCCGGTGCACCAAGAAGCGTGTACTAATGAAAATGTACAGCTCTCGGGATGGACAGGAGGTGGCTTCTCGGACCGCAGCCTGCTGGCTCCTCCTCTCCCTGCCAGTGCAGAGGAGGAAGTTCCTGTTTGCTCAGCGTGGCTGAGGAGGCCAGGCTGCGTTCTCCTGACTCCTACTCAAGGTCTGTGTGGCCTCATCATGAGGGAGGCCGGGAGCCAGTGGCTGGGAAGGTGGCTGGAGCAGTGTGTCTCATTCTCCCAGCTCCATGCTGCCAACACTACATTTTAAGCAAGTAGTGAAGAATCTGGAGCTCCTGCTTCCTCTGAGGTCCTGACTTTTAGAAGACTTCGCTGTGGTTGTGTACCCCATCCTAAGCCTGGGGTGTCACCCTGAGAGAGCTGGGCCATGATCACCAACTCGTGGAGCAGTGGCTTGGAGATTGTGTCCAGGGGTAAAAATGGACCCTAACCATGGGGGAGCGCTGACTGGAAGGAGCTGATTTGATTTGGAACAGATCATGTGGAAGCTCGGCCCTAAGGGTGCTCTGCAAACAGTGAAGTTTTGGGGGCTCGGGAGATGCGTGATTGAGAGACCGGCTTCCAGCGCCTCCAGAGCAGCGAATGGAGTGCTCGGCCAGCTGCATGAATAAGAAGTGAGCAAAGGCTGTAGAGCACACCGAAAAATAGAGAGAGAACCAGAAGGAAGGGAGGGAGGGAGGGAGGGAACAGGAAAAATATTTGATGAAAATATTAATTAACACATCCAAGAAAGTTAAGAAGCTCCAAGCAGGAAATACACAGGTTCTCACCCTCACACTCACTAAGAATGCTGAAAGTCAAAAACAAAGAGAACAATTTGAAAGTAGCAAGAGAAAAATAATTAGTGTACAGGGAACACCAACGTGAGCAGCAGTTGACTTCCCATCAGCAGTTACCGAAGTGAGAAGGCACAGAGGCGGCATATGCAGTGCGTGCAGAAAAATCCAACAAAACTGTCGACAAAAATTTTTATACTCAATAATCCACTAGCAAAAATTAAGACAAATAAGGAAATATACAGATAAGCTCAAATGGATCATTAATTGCTAAAGTACCCACCGTACAAGAAGTGCTGAAGGGAGCTCTTCCGGGGACAGCAAGTGACCTCAAATGGTCACTGAAATCCATGTTTTAAAGAAATCACTGGCAAAGATAACTATGTAATTAACTGAGAGAGTAAAACTGTATATTTATTTTCCTGCCTTGTCTTAACCGATTTTAAAGGCAATTCTAATAATATGCCTGCAATATTGCCAGGCATATAACACAGAAGTATAAGACAGTTGATCATAACAGAACAGAGGAGGCAGGGGATACAAAATTGCATGGGACAAAGTCAACGAGTCCAGCTGGTGACAGAGCCGAAAGCCAGCAACCATAGGGGAGGAGGTCAGTGTATAAATTCTATACATACGCATAGTCTTGTTTCTTTCTCAGCTCCTTTCAAGTAGAAAAAAAAAAAAAAAAGAGTAAAACTCAATGTGTCATTGAGTTATTAACATACATAGATGTGATATGTGTAAGAGTGCCAGCAGGGAAGTCCAGGAAAGGGATCCAGGCATGCAGGAGCAGTGTTTTCATGTCATGGTGGGATTAAGTTAGCATGAATCAAGCATAGGTTCTGGTAAGTGGAGCTGTGCATGGTGAGCCCTGGAGCAGTGGCCAGAAAATAATTCTGAAAAAAAAAAAAATAAATAAAATAGAGCTACAATGTCATCATAGTAAGTATTCTCTTAGTGCAAAATAAAGTACTAAAGGAAAAATTAATAAAATACCTAAAAAGACATGAAATATGCCAGAAAATAGAACAAAATAATAAAATGTATTTCTACCTATATCAATAATATTAAATGTAATGGAGTGAGCACTGACAGGCTGTGTAAAGAACAAAGTCCAGATGAATATTGTCAATAGGGGACATACAGAGAATTAAAGAAACAAATAGGTTGGAAATAGAAATAAATAGTGATGGAAAGAGTTGCACGAAAGTTGAGGTAGCTACAATAGTATCAGACAAAACTGACTGTCAAATGGAAAGTACTATGATAGGGAAATAAGAACAGTTAATAATGATAGAGGAATCAGTTCTTCTATATGAACTAAACCTTTGAAACATGGTTGCACCTCCCAGAGTTCTAAAATACATGAAGCAAAACTGACAGGATTTAAGGGAGAAACACACAATTCAAACATACCAATTGGAGGATTCAAAAGCTCACTTTAAATAATAGCCAAAACAACTAGGCAGAAGAATAACAAGAAAATAGAAGACTTGGGGGAAATCATACATCAACTAAAAGGCCCCTATAGAACATCCTACACAATCGCAGCAGAAGATACTGTTTTCCTCAAGGGTACATGGACACTTTTTTCAGGATGGCTCCTAGTTATAGTAGAAACCAGGGCTCAGGAAATTTAAAAGGATAGAAGTGACACAAAATATGTTCTCCTACCTTAACAAAATGAAGTTAAAAATCAGTAAGTGAAATTTGTGGAATCCACACATTAAACATCGACATGCAAACAAGCAATCGATCCAAGAAGAGTTACAAGGGAGAAAATACTTGGAGATGAATAAAATGAAGATCAACAGAGCAAAACTTATGACACACAGTGAAGGTACTTAAGGCAGAATTTATAGCTGTGAATGCTCACATTATGAAAGGAACTAATTTCAAATCAGGAAACCTTCTATACTAATATACTATAAGAAGAGCAAAGTCTAGAGCAAACAGAGGACATAAAAAGTAACTATTAAAGAGGAAATTTATAAAATAGAGAACAGAAAATAAATTTAAAAATTGACATAGTATTTCATTTGACTCTATGTGTGGCTATCTCTAAAAATAGGAAGAAAAAGAAGAAAATTATTACTGACTTCATAGAACAAAAAATATTGAATTGGCCAAATTTATAGAACACAAACTTCTGAAATTGACTCATGGGTTGATAACCTATGCGAGCAGAAAGGTTTAATTATTTAAAAATTTCACTCAGATAAGCAGATGACCAGAAAGAATCACTGAGAAATTCTACCCAATGTTACAGAATAGCAGTTCTTCCCAATTTCTTCCATAGAACACAAGAGGAGGCAACATTTTCCAGGTCATTCTATGACTCCAGTATCAGCCCTATACCAAAACCAGACAAGGTAACACAGAAAATGACCGACTCAAATCTCTTATTATAAGAAAACTTAATAAAATGCTAGAATGCTAACTCTAGCAATATATAACATGTATTGCACACTGTGAACAAGTGGGATTTATTGTAGGAATACAGGGCTGGTTTAACACATCGACATTTATGTAGCGTACCTTATCAGTAGAAAACAAGGCAAACCTCACAGATCATCTTAATAGTTGTAGGAAAAGCATTTGACAAAACCTGACCCTTCTTTGTTTTTTTGCTTTACAAAAACCGTTAGCAAAGCAGGAATAGAAGTAAAATTCTTCAACCTGACAAAAGACCTCAACAGGCACATATTTAACGGGTGAATGACTGAATGCAATGCTACAGCAATCAAGATGGTGTTATATTACAAAAGGACAGATACCTCAGTCTAAGGACTAGAACCTAGAATTCAGAAACAAATCTTCACAATTGTGGTTAATTCCTTTTGGATGAATGCTAAGACAATTCAAAGGAGGAAAGAGTGGTGGTTCAAACAAAGAATACTGGTACAACTGAAAACCAACTTGTGAAAGTCTGACAGCAGATCCAGGCCTCACACCACATAATAAAATAAAACAGGCTCAAGATAATATGAGTCAAGTGAAAAAGCTAAATCCATGAAATTGTGAAAAGAGTCTTTGTGACTTTGAGTAAAATCTACTTAAATATGTGTGACACAATGAGAAAAGAAAAAAATAAGTAAACTGATCTTCGAAATAAAAGAAGCACCTTTTGTGCTTCTATGGATAATATGAAGAAAGTGAAGAGGAAACTGACAGGATTTAAGAAAGAAACACATAATTCAAACATACCAATTGGAGGATTCAAAAGCTCACTTTAAATAATAGCCAAAACAACTAGGCAGAAGAATAACAAGAAAATTGAAGACTTGGGGGAAATCATACATCAACTAAAAGACCCCTCTTGAACACCCTACACAATAACAGCAGAAGATACTGTTTTTCCTCAAAGGTACATAGACATATCTTTTCAG
>PVKN010011806.1:0-21324 GCA_004027915.1 Capromys pilorides
AAGCTTTTTAAGACTTCTTTATAAACAGTTGAGCACATTATTTTCTTAACTATTATTACTTCCTGGAAGAACATTTTAGGTCATTTCCAGTGGCTTACTATTAAATGCTCACCTAAATAATAACTGCCCTGGAATATTCATTTTATTTGAGATCATTTCCCTACATATATTTACAATAGAAGCAGAACTGTTAAGTGAAGTAGAATGAACATTTTTAAGGCTCCTAACACCCATTGCCAAATTTCTTTCCAGCAAGCTTTTATCAATTTATTTTTGCTGACATTTCATGAGAATTTCCACATCAGTGCACTCTTTGCAATAGGAAGCCTATTCATCTTCCTTTATGTTTGCCAATTTGATGAGTTCAAAGAAAATGCAGAAGGATCTGGATAAAATCAGAAGCTCTGATCATCTGTCCTTTTTGCACACAAAATTTCAATGACTTTTGATGGCCTTGACCCTATGCTCCCCAGAAAGACATTGAAGGCTTTAAGATGTGGTCCCCGGTGGTCTCTGCACCTCCCTCTCTGTTGCTTCCCAGCACACCCTTGGAAAGCTGAACCACTTCAAATTCCTGACTCTGCATCTTGTCCCATGTCTTTGTGTTTTTACATATAATATTCCTTTCTGACTGAAGAATTCTTTTGACCTTGAAGGTACCACCTGATTAGAGTCTCAATCACACAGCATCACACTGACCCTTACACAACCCATTCCACAAAAAGTATCTTTTTAGGAAAGGTGCACTGTCTCCTCTATCTTTGTGTATCTAGACCCTAGCGCAACACCTGGTACCAAAATAACAGAACATATGTAATCATATCAAATGATGGGTGGTGATGGAAAGAGAATGCATAGTGACAGATGAGAAAAGAAAGAAATTCGATCACGTAAGGAAAAAATGTTGACCTCCATGCTGCTGAAAAGTGTATATAACCTCTCTGAGCTTCATTTCTTAATGTGGCCTAAGTTTAATGTTTACCAGCATTTCTTCTGTTTTAAAGACCATGCTGAGTAGATCAAAATGCTATGTGGCCTCAAATAGTGTGATAAATAAGGAAGTTAGAGCATTCTTCAGGAATTTTAGAAGCACTGGCTCTGGACCTCTTTGATGGAAGCATTTCCCAAAGTCTTACCTCAGAGAACTTAGGTGACCATACAGGTGAGGAAAAAGAGGCAGGTAGGAGAATAATAATATCTCAGAGACAAGTAGCTAACCTTCTATCTGTCTGATTCATCCAAAATCCTCTTGATGGTATATTTTGTACAGACAGACAACATTGTAGGGCTCAGGGTGGCTGCAGAACAGAAAACAAATCCACAGAACCAGCCAGTGGACAAGACTGCTAAAAGCCATGAGTCCACCCCACTGTCCAGGATGAAATAGCCAAAAGCAGGCTCCACATAATCTAGATCCAAACTCACAGTCATGGCAGTTCATCCAGTGCAGAAGTGGTACCCCACCTCCCAGAAGATTAGAACAGAAAACATGTGGAGAAAGCCAAAACTAATCCATTTAGGAGGATGAACTGGCTGGAATCTCTAGCACACACCTCTTCCTTCCATGGGCTGGTCTCCGGCCTTACCTGAGCCACAGAGCATTCTACAGAAGAATGAATGTGTAATTCATACATGCAGGAGCTGCCAGGACACAACTTGGAAAGGGTGGCTGGTGGTGACAACCACCATCATTTCCCATCAGCCATCCCTCAGGAGAGCCACCTGCGCCACGCTGGTTGCCTAGTTCTCTCAGGCAGAGCAGGGCCTGAAGTTTGCAGATGTTGAGGAATGTAAAGAGAATTCATTGGACTGTGTCTCCAAAGTGCTTTGAGCACCTTGAGAAAGGAATTTAATTATAGTATTGGCCAGGAGCAAGAGAGAAAATAGACAGGGAAATAATACCAATTTTGTCAAGGATACTAAAGCATAGTCACTCTTTGGGTAAATTTCTTGCCTCAAGGGATGTAATGTGTTTCCCTCCTCCTTATTCTAGAAACTAGCTGCTGCTTGAATAAGACATGCTAGCTTTATGCCTCCCTTTGTTCATAGGATGTGATGCAGCTATTCTTTTTGGTAATTTTTTTAATACTTTTGTGTTATCCTTGTTTTACCCAGACATATTCAAATCAATTCATTTTTGAAACTCGATGCTTAGAATGACAAAAATGTCTCTTTACTCTGCTTAACAGAACATGAAATGTGTAGAAAGATCATATTTACCTTGGTTTGGTTGCAAGATTTGGTTACAAATACAAGTTATTTGCATATATTTTTATTCCAGACTGAGGAGTAAATATGAGATATTCAACCTCTGACAAGGGCATCCAACACAGCTTAAACTTCTAGTATAACTGTGTTTCAAAATTTGGAAAAGAAATCCAGGCAGGAGTTAGGCACAGTGATGCACTCCCGGAATCCCAGGCATTGCACAGACTAAAGGAGGAGGGTCACAAACTGCTGCTCTGCCTGTACAACTGAGTGAGACTCTGTATCAAAAGAATAAAAAAGTTTGGGGATGTAGTTCAGAGGTAGAGTGCCCTTGGTTGAATCTCCAGTACCACAAAGAAGGAGGGAAGGAGGAGAGGAGGTGGGGAGCACAGAGTGGGAGAGAGGAGGGAGGAAGGAGGGGCAAGCCAGGCAAGGCTGTCCCACGTGACACCATCAGCAAGTCCAACTTAGGCATAAGGGGCTGATGTTAGTGCCGCATTCACAGAAAGACTGAACTAATCAGCATCTTGGCTTATGCAAAAGTGCACTGCACTTAATCACTGGTGTGTGGGAAGCATGAGGTCAACTTTGTTTTCATTATCATTTCAATCAGTGTAATTAATTACATGAAGTGGGAATAGATGCAAGATTCTTTATCATCTATAGGTTTATGCTCTAATTTATTAATTTGAAAAGAAATTTAGATTGATTTGTCTAACCACAGGACTTCAGGGCATTGGAATGCAGAATGCAGGTTGGAATGTGTCCAGAGTGATGTACTGAACAGTTAGGATACAAAACGATAGGTGCTCATCAGGCTTGAGGTTTGCAAGGTGCAGTGTTGTTACTCTTAATCAGGAAAGAAGCTAGCTAAACAAGAGCACGTAAACCATTTGACTATTCAATAAAGAGAAACAAAATCTCCTCCAGGTGAGATATTTGGTTGCTTGGCACTCCAGCGGCCCAATCAGCATGCGGTACTTACATGGATTTGGTTGCTTTTGCCTTAATTGCTTTGGGATCAATCGATCTTTCTGCAGAGCTTCCCAAAGCCATTGACAGATCCTCCAGTCACCCCTCCTACCTGGTCCCCTGGGTCAGCAGATACAATTGGACTGGACAATTTCAAACTGTGGATCATCTTTTTCATTTATATTCTGTTTTCATTTTGGTTCATGGAACTATATAGACACATAGTCTAATTTCTGAATATTTTTCCATTTACTTTTCTGGCTGCTGTTTTCTAAGTTGATTGTAAGACAGTGTGGCCCAGTCATTCCCAATACTTGGAAAGCAAAATCACCAAATTGGAATTTTGTATCCATTCCATAAATCAAGCATAATTCTGCTATGCATCTTCATTACCATTTTCAGTCTGCTTGATTTATCAATAATGTGTTGGAATCTCCCACAGGATGATGAATTGTCTGTTCGTCAACTGAGGCCAACTTTTGTTTTATATATATTGAGTCTCTTTCATTAAGTGCATACTCACTTGAAATATTCAGTCTTCCTGGTAAATTGAATCTATCACTAAGGGCTGACCCCTCTTTCCCTAATAATATGTATTGTTCTTAAATTCCACCTTCATGACTATTACAATGACTATTGTATATAGTCTATTACAATGACTATTACAACTTTCTTTTTCATTGCACTTGGCAGTTGTATATTCTTCCATCCTCTTTCAGTTTTCTAACCTTGTAATAATATTTCTTAGAAACACCACAGCATTAAACCTCTTTAGTTTTTTCCCCCTCAAATCTAAACTGAAAATTGCAGTTTACTTACTGTTTTGAGATTAATATATTTGAATTTGCTTCTATCATCTTACCACCTTCTTCTAAAAATATAAAACCTGTTTTTTCCCTCTTTTTCTATAGCTGTTAGCTCTTGAATTCTTCTTTCTTGTTTTTTTGTTTTGTTTTGTTTTGTTTTGTTTTGTTTTTTTGGCTGTATTAGAGATTGAACTCAGCATCTTGCACTTGCGAGGCAGGCATTTAACCCAATAAGCTATCTCCCTGGCCCTTCTTTCTTGATCTTATGAGGTTGACCAAACATTTTTATTTTCAGACTATTTTTCCACATATTGCTTTTATTAGCTTCAAAATTAAAGCTGATCCTTTGTGCCTAAGAAATTATACTATGAATTTTTAACTTCGCATAGTCTAGTGACAGATTGTACCTTAACTTGTTTAGCGAAACAAAAGGACTTCAGCAACTCTTTCATGGTATGTCTATGTTTTCCCTGGTACCACTGACAGGCTGACAGTACATGAGTGCTCCCATTCTGGGTCTTTCTGAAAAGACAGAAATTGGCCTTTATTCTTTTTCCATAGAAACCCTGTGTGGGGATTTCCACATGCATCAATGGGTCAGCTCGCTTTTCCTCTTTACTTTGCAGCCCTTCCTTCTGTGATCCTTTATGTCTTCTTCCTGAAATACACTCTTCAGAGGCAGATTCAAAGCCAATTTGGTGGTGGTGGGCACTACGTACATCTCTGAAAAGGTCTATTTCTCTCTCACTCTACGTAATGTCATTAGGTCTTGAATTCTAATGACTTTTCATTTTCCTCATAAGATACTATTCTACTATCTTCTCCTTTCCACTAGGACATTAAGAACTCTACTATTCTACTACCTGTGCCAGCCCCACCCCCATGGTAAGCTGAGACAGCGATTGAGACTGAGCATGGGGCACACACCTGTAATCCCAGCACTTGAGAGGCTGAAAACAGGAGAATCACTACAAGTCTAATCTGTGTAGTGAGACTCTGCAGACCCTGTACAGAGAAAAAAAAAAAAATAAATAAATATATATATATATATATATATATATATATATATATGAAATCTCCTATTCTCTGTTATTCTTTAGCTGTTGTTTTTAGACAGGATTTCTCTATGCAGTTCAGGCTGGCCTTGAACTTCCTTTATGGCCTAGGCTGGCCTCAAACTCACAGCAATCCTCTTGCCTCAGCCTCTTGAGTGCTAGAATTACAGGTGTGCACCACCATGCCTGGCTCCTGTCCATAATTCTTGTATGTGATCTCTTTTTCTCTGACTTTAAAATCTCATTGGATTTAGGCTAGGAATATAGCTCAATGGTACAGTGTCATCCTGGCAAATGAAAGGTTCTGAGTTTTATTACTGATAGAGATAGATAGATAGATAGATAGATAGATAGATATAGATAGATATAGATAGATGATAGATAGATATAGATATAGATATAGATAGATATAGATATAGATAGATATAGATATAGATAGATAGATGATAGATAGATAGATAGATAGATAGATAGATAGATAGATAGATAGATAGATAGATAGAGTGAAATCTCTCACTGGAAGTCTTCAGTGGAAGTTTTAGTGTGCAATCTATATACACACCTCTTTCCCTATTCTGGAAAATTCTGAACGGTTAATTGCTTCAAATATTGCCTTGCTTAATTTACCCACCTCTGTTCTTGCAAAATCTTTTGGTATAGTATCACATCCTTTGTTCTTTCTTCAATTTTCAATATATTTCCTGTCTATTTTCTAAGTACCCTCTGGGTAATTTCTTCAAATAAATATTTCAGTAATTTCCTCTTTCTGTGTGTCGAATTCACTCTTTCTTTACCCTCTGAGGATTTTTTTTTCTAATTTAAAGTCTTCATTTTCTGCAGCCCTGCTAGCTCTTTTCTGAACCTCCTTGTTCATCCCTTATGGCTTCAATGCTTGTTTGCCTCTGTAATTCCATTCTATACAAGTTGTAAAAGGCAACGCATCCAGGACACATAACTCAAAGGTGGCCTCCTAGAGACTTCTAGCCACCCACAGAGCTCCATGGAAGGCAGCCACAGCCTAATGCTTATGGAAATTAATTCTCCTCAACCTCAGTGCTTGGCCTGCAGCCCTCTAGTCATGCTGGATGGGGTGCTTTCCTTATCCGTGGACATGGAGAAGTGGACCCAGCCTGGAGCCACAGTTTTGCCCACTCTAGGGTGGGGTGTGATAGAAAATGACTGTGAATGTTCAATTTTTAAATTATTACAAGAAAAGGCACACTGTCATCTACCACCTGAGAATCCTCCCCCTCTCATCAAACACATTGAGCCCATTCTTGCTGCCTCTCAAGTAGCTCTACAAGTCCACTTCTGCGATCATCTTTAGTTGCTGCCTTGATGTCCTCAACTGATTCACTCATTTGCCTTTGTGATCATTTTGAGCTGAGGGAGGAGCTAAAGTGGCCTGGTCCAGCTCCCATGAATAAGATGGAAGGAGTACACACTGTAATGCTTCTAGAACTGGTCCAGAAAGTGACAAGGACAATGGGTGATGAACACATCATGGGGCAGAGTAGGGGGGATTTTGAGGAATTCAAGACAATGTCTTTTATCATAATTATTTTTATGTTAAATATTTACCTTATGTCTCCTATAGACCTAAGGTTCCTCCTAAGCCCAGAACCTGAGATCAGGGTTCTCATGGACTCTAATGTGGGCACCTCTGTACTACCCTAAATTTGCATGTTTTACCCAATGAACAGTGCCTCAATTTTATGGGTATGGCCAAGTCTCCAGGCTACAGTCCTCTTGCTGTTGGTCCTCAGCTTGCTAACTACTCCCAGATCAAGGTGCTGCTCTCCATATCTGCTCCTAGAAGATTCTATTCTTCCTGCTAGCTTGCTCCCCAGAGTCAATAACAAGTTGTTCCTTTGCAAAAGTGTGACAGGCAAAGTTTCTTTCATCATTCAAGCTAAGCAATCTGCCAAACAGGATATTTTATTTAGAATCTAGTTGTTTTTCAGTAAGAGAATCTTCTGCAGTTTGTCAGCCCCATACTACCAGAATAGAAGCCTTAGGGCCAGCGAAATAACTCAGTGGAGTAAGTGCCTGCTTAAGCAAGTGCAGGGACCGGGGTTCGGTCCCTAGCACCACATGCCATGCTGGCCCTACCCCCGGGCACACTGAGGTGGTGACAGAGTCCAGGCATGGTGGCAAGCACCTGTAATCCAAGTGCTGGAGTGGTTGAATACAGAAGAATTGTTATGAGTTCAATCTGTGCAGTGAGACCCTGAACAAAAAAAAAAAATAGAAGTCTTATCTAAGACTTAAAACTTCATTTCAGTTGTGAGGATTAAAATGCAATGGTGGTCCTAATAGCTGGCACCCATGTAATCTTTGGTGTCTCTATCTGCTATGCCCAACTTCTTGCCTTTACAGCATAACCAAAATCAGCTGTTGGCTTGAGCTTACTCCTCCATCACTGGCAATCCGTGGGGAAAAGTTGTCTCAGAGCTTGGATGCATACCAAGAAAACACTAGGCTCTGAAACATTGATCAAAGCAATTGTTCTCAGCTCTATCTGCAGATTAGAATCATTTGAGGAGCTTTTAAATATTCTAACATCAGTCCCAAATCAATGCCATCAGAAACCAAGGCCCAAAAATTTAAGTACAAAGATAAATGATTCATAATCTCTGTCCCAGATGAGCTCTCTCATCAGATAGGCAGACTATCAAAATAATATGACATCACCTATATTAAAGAGCTGACAGGGATCAGAAAATGCAACCCCCAAATATGTGCCACTTTGCCATTGGATTATTTCAAGCTGAAAGCAACTGGAAATCAACAGATGCAGAAAAAAGCCTTCTCAGAGATTTCCTTATCTGCCTAAAGGCAGAAATGAGGACTGCCATAAATCCTGTTCTCCACAGGAGTTTTACAGACATGAAGATGAAAAGTCGGCACCAAGATGAATCTGCAGAAACAACCCTTACTAAAATAGCCTGTATTTTCCATTACTCTTCCCATATATTTATCTTCTACGATTTACTACCACCAGAAGTTTTAACCCCTTTTCATTTGTAGTTTCTTCTCCTCAGTTTATGGGTCTTTGTTAAAATGATATATAAGCTTACATTCTAACTACCTCTTTGGGCTCTCACATCTCTCCTGTGCAGTCCCTGTGCGCATAAAAATATTAACATCCATAAAGAAACACAGGCCTTTCCTCCCATTAACCTGTCTTTTTTCAATATAATTCACAGTCCCCAGGATCTGAACCAGCAGAGGAAAAGGATTCTTCTCCCCTACAGAGATGTATAGAGAGAAGGGACAGGAGAGAAGGGAATGCTTTTTGCTTTGAAGAGAAGAAGGAAAGAAGGGCAGAGACAGGTGTCTAGAGAATGCAAGAGATGCTGTGCTGCCCGTGGAAGAATACATAAGCACTGGCTAAGCAGGAAGAATTCCAGGCAGAAAGAACAGCAGCGGCAAGCCGTGCAGGCAAGAACGCAAGCATTTCCACAGGACTGTGGGTTGAAAAGCCTTTTAGAAAGCTATGAAAGTCATCTAGGTGTGGTAAGAAGCACTCAAAAGGCTGATACAGAGGGAAATCAAGATGAGCCTGAGGAAGACAGAAAGGAAGAGAGAGAGAGAGGGGGGGGGAGGGAAGGGAAGGGAAGAGACAGGGAGGGGGAAGGAGGAGGAAGGGAGGGAAGGAAGAAGGGAGGGAGGGAAGAACAGGAAAGGTATTGGAGGGCCCTAAATTGGTTTAGCCTGATTTACACTTTAGAAAGATTCCACAGAGCAACAGCCCTGCTCCTGCAATGCTGCTTTTGTCATGAAGATGAGCTGCGTTTGGGGGATCTCCGCTAAGACTCTGGGGCTGAGTGACATCATTAGAGGGAAAGGATGTGGTTGACCCTTGTTATGGTTTGTGTCTAGCTCTCTCCACAAAACCTCATGCAGTCATGAGATGAACTCCTAGACTTTGTGGTGAATTCTGATCCAGTGCTGGGATGACGGGTGTGAGTGCCACACCCTGGCCTGGGGGAGATGGGCTGAATGCAACACAAGGAAGCCAGATTTGCTGTCTTTAGCCATTGCTGCTGCTCCTGCCCTTTTGCTCTTGCTGTTTTGCTGTTTTCTGCTGTCTTAAACTGCTGCCCTCTGCCACGTGCCAGTCTGCGTTGGATCCAGCTGAGTATGGACTGAAATCTTCACGAACTGTGAGCCAAATAAACCTTTCCTTCCTTCATTTTGGGTGTCAAGTATTTGCCCCAGAAATTAGAGAAGAGTAGCTGAGACACCCCTGAAGAAAGTTGTCCAGTTTGGGGTTTTGCAAGGGAAACACTTTAATACAGTACACACAGTTTATAAAATTGTTTTCTAATAGTCACCATATAGTCATCATATACAAAGACAGTACAGCAAATCCGTCCATACACTAAACACCAAAGGCTCCAGGTGAGGGCCTGGATCCTAATATCCTATATAAGTTCAGCTTAAGATCTATATAAGTTCAGCCCATGACAGTGCCTCATGAGTCCAACTGAAGACTAGATCCCTTGACAATGTTTCATGCAGGCCTATTTCACAGATCTGTGCTGAGAAAGCCCAAAGCTTAGTGGAGGAAGTTAGAAAGTCTATGTCAGTAGGATGAAGAGTCTGTGCCAACAGGCTGAGGGATCTGCTCTGGAGCCAGGAAGCTGTACTCAGTGTAAGAACCAGAGCTCCCCTGTAAAGTACCACAGCCATCCTCAGCAACAGTGAGGTCCTGAGCTCCTCTGATGAGGAGGAAAGCTGAGGTCCCATCCAAAAGCCAATGCAACAAGTTTCTCCAGGAGACCGAGCTGGCTACAATCCTCAGGTGGGCCTCCCATACCCAGCACCAAGCTAGGTCATCCAGCTGGGTGTAACAAGTTGACCACCAGTTGGCAATACAGCGCAAGAGTAGAGCACCAGGACCAGCTTTCCTGGGAAGACTAAGATTCACAGAGAAGAATTGCTAGCTTAGGGGTTTGCCCCAAGAGCAAAGGGAAAGGTGGTCTATGGAGATGTTTGCAGAAGCACGCTGCAGAAAGAGGACAGGTACCCCTCTGCTGCCCCAGTGTGAGCAGGGAGCACCCGGAGCCTCCCCCATCATCCCTGCCTATTTCTCCCACAGAGAAAAAAGCACAAGTGCTTATGTCCCAGTCCTAGTCTCAGCAGTGAGAAGGGAAATTAAACAAGAGGTCTGTGTCCCAAAGAGGCAATGAGGGTGTTATGGTTTATGTCTAGTTGTCCCCCCAAAGCCTCATGTAATCATGGGGCGGGGACTTCTAGAGTTTGAGACATGAGTCATGATCCACTAGGATTATGTGTTACAATTGATTCCTCCCTGGAGCATGACCTGGGCCTGCCTAGGATATGATTGGCTCTTCCCTAGAGCAGGATCAGGGGCCCATCCTGGGGTATAATTGGTTCCACCCTAGGGCACAACGGGCCCATGTCAGAGTGACTGAGCACAAAAAGACTTTTTAAAGAGCTGTTACTCTGCTCCAGTTGAGTTGGTTGTTCTGCCGCCATGAACTGGATGCCCTCTGCCCTGTTCCACTCAGCCTTGGGCCAGCCGAATATGGACTGAAACCTCCAGCAACTGTGAGCTAAATAAACCTTTCCTTCCTTCATTTTGAGTGTCGGGTATTTGTCCCAGCAACGAGTAAAAGTAACTAAGACAGAGGGTATTACGCTGTAAAAGCCAGTAGAGCCAGCAGCCACAATCGATGGCATCCCCAAGGAGAAGCTAAATCTCCAGGACAGGAGAGGAGGAATGTGGTGCCCAATAGACCCTCCCAACCCACAGAGTCTCCATCACCACCATCTTTTGAGGAGACTGATGAGATCTTTTATTAAGACAGCCCAGAGTATGAGTCAAGAACCACAGGGACAACACTAGAGGCATCAAACTCCACTAGGCAGATTTGTGCCTACTTAAATGATGACAGCCTAAGACAGCGAGGTAGGAAGGAAGGTAGGAGAGACATCTAGGAGGTAGACTCGACAGGAGGCAACAAAATGGGCCAGCTGCTGGGAGCAGGGGGAGAGTAATGATCTTGCAAATGAGAATAAAGAGAGCATGGAAGAGAAGCAGCAAGGAAAGTTCCGGAAATGTGTAGTGGGAAAAAGAATGCAATTATCTGGGATGCAGCCTTTTCTGGTCATGGTGCTGATCGTAAAAATGTGAGGGATGCAGCCATGGTGAACAGAAGATTCACCCCAGTGAAGAGTGAAGACAAAAGCTGGGCCCTATCTTCATATCTGCCAGGTTTCAGTATGCTGCTGAATATGTGCTTAGTGAATGCACAGCAGAAAGGAGAACTTGATGGCTACAGTGGCCACCAAAATGCATTCACCTGTTATTTCTTATTAAAAGTAATAAAATTATTTTAAAAAATGTATTCACCTGGCAAAGTGATGCAAGAAAAGATTTGAACTCAAATTAGCCTTGCCCCAAACCCTAGCTTCTTTCCATCAGAATATCCAAAACACTAGGTGGATTTGGATTTTTTTTTTCTATTTCTACTTTTTTTTTTTTTTGTGGATGCATCTCAACTGTGTTGAATCAGCACTGCTTCATTTATGAGGACCACAAGTCCCATACCATGTGACAGGCACTAAACGGGTACATGGAAATGGAGAAGACAAATATCCCAAGTTCACACCATCATCCATCTTCTTTCAAAACTCATGTTCTCGGCATTATGAAAAGCAGATTCAAAGTTTTCATTGACCTCTTAGTGGTCATTTCTGTTTTGATTTCTTCATCTGCCCAAATAACGCACATCAGGGGCCACCATACAGGGATGCCACATGAGCTGAGTGAGACAGTGCAGACAGACAATGTGACACAGCCAGGGCACAGGGCTTGGGCTCTTGGCTACACACAGTTCTTGTGGGGGAAGAGAGCAGAAGGACATCACAGATCCCTGAAAGCTGAGTTTGTGTGGGTTAGGTTACACAGCCAAAGGGACTTTGCAGCTGTGGTTACTGTAGGAACCTTGGAAGAGGTCCAGATTTCCTGGAATATCTGGATGGCCCAGTGTAACCTCAGGAGTCCTTAAATATAAAAAAGAGTTGGAAGAAAGCCAGAGAGAAAGATTTGACAACAAAAAGGGGATAGGCAACAGGTTCAAACCCATTGTTTTTGAACAAGGAAGATGCACTCTGGGTAAACAAGGGCAGGAAGCCTCTAGGTGCTGGAGAATGAAAGGAAGAAGGTTCTTGTCCAGACCTGCAGAACCACAGCCCTGCTGTCACTTTGATCTTAAGCCATGCCAGAGTTTTAACCCACATGAATATAAGATAATAAGAAGAAAGTGGCTATAAAGCAATAAACGAAGCCAAGACTTCAGATTGTGGACAAAAGACGACTAAGAAAAGGCTATTAAGTGTACAAGCAAGAAACTCAGGGTCAAGGGGCAAACTCTTGTAGGCAATGGCCAATTGCATGAGACATGAAACTCATGATTGGTGTGGTTTAGATCTGTGTTTTCTCCCTGAAGGGACACTGTGTTTGGAAGCAGACTAGAGCACAAGGTGATATACTCATTGATAGACTGATGGGGTCAGAACTAGTGCTGTTGGGACATGGGACACGGTTCGAGCAGGAGGGTCACTGGAGCCTGACCCGGAAGTATTTATCTCCTTCCTGCCTCCTCCCTTCACTCTGCCTCTTGACCACTATGACATGAGCTGCTCTCCTCCCCAAGGCCCTTCCCTCATGCTGCTTCAGCTTTGGAACTGCCAACCTGGACTGAAATTGTGTGCCAAAATAAATCTCTTCTCCTTTAAATTGAAGTGTCTGCAACTGTATCCCAGTAATAAGAAAGTGGCTACAGCAAAGGAGAAAACACACGCTGTTGGCTTCAGGTATTCTTTCTCTTATCTTCAATCTGTGTCCTCACTCTCCACATGTAAGTGGACAGTGGACTCTCAACTGAAGAGGTGGGGTCGCTGGTTGGTAAAGTGGTGTGCACACACTCTCAGAGCTCACCTTCCTGTGGAAATGAAGTGTGCATGGCTTATTTTCTTAAAGTCAAGTCTGTGTTGGCTCTGCACCATCTTTTTGTATGGCTGATGGGTATGATAAGGAATCCCTCACTCTCTTGCCTTGAGCCCTGGTGTGGCCTGGAACCCATCACATATCTTGGTGCCCATGCAAAGTACCTCTACCCATATCTCAGCTTTGCTAAGGAACAATGTGAGGCATATGAAAGTTCAATTGCTCCTGGACAGTCAAAACTTGAGCTCCAGCTGCCTGGCTTCTGTCTCCAGTTCAGACTCCAGCTTTTCATGTACTTTGCCACCCTGCAAAGCCTTGGGACATAGCTTCCCAAAGACTGAAGGCATATTTTATTGTGGATATTATTGTTTGATTTTGTTGTTGCTGTTGCTGTTTTGGAGTTCTACAGAAGGGAGTATAACCTTTCCTAGTGTTTTTTTCCGGCACTCAAATATGTCCATCTCCTTCTTCAGGGACCTGGAGATCCATACTTCTCAGCCCTCTTTGAAATCAACCTGACCATGTTACTCACCTGGATCAATGAAAGATAGGCAGTGGTTTCTTGCCTTATTTCTGGGAGGAAGCAATCCAAGACGTGCATGCATACCCCCACAGCCCTGTTCCTGTACACTGTGGATGTACCTAATGTCACTGAATTACATGCTTAAATTTGATTAAGATAATAAATCTTAATGATATATGTAGCTACAATCTAAAAGGAAGGGATGGGCGGGGAGATAGCTCAGTAGAATAAGCACTGGTCTGGTAAGTGCAGGGTCCTGAGTTCAACTCCTGGTATCACAAAAGCAAAATAAAAGGAAGGGGCAAAAATCATAGGACCTTCATTAGTCTGCATCCCTTTGTAACCTCAATCATACATCAGCTAAGCCTTCTAGACATGTAGCATGAGCTAGAAATAAGCTTTTGATGTCAAGCCACTGACAGTTGGAGATTGTTTATAATGTTTATGAATTTTATGGTAAAGGGCACAGGTTTAGCTTGGATAATCTCTTCTGCAAATTCTACTATTTAACCACTTTTAACTCTCTTGCTGCTTAACTCTACCACTTAATAGAATTATTAAGGGAAGAAAAAACTTCTTAAAAAGGGAAAATAGCTGTTTTAGCTTCCATTTTGTCTGAGCAGTGTTTCTGTCTGAATTTTAAGTCATTCCAAAACAAAAGCACAAGTAAAAGAACTAGACTTCTAGAACATAAAGCCTTACATTCACATTGCATTTCAGCATTTACAGAACGCTTCTATCTGTGTGTGGTGTGACCCACAGAATAAGCGTATTTAGGAGTCATTCATTGATATCCCAATGTAAAACCTAAGATCAAGAGGTGCAAGGTGAGAAAACTAAGACCAGAACCCAGGTTGAAGAGGCCCAGATCCTCCTGCCCACCTCCACAGTCGTGAGCACTGCATGAATTGTGTTTTCATCTCATGTCTAAACACCAGTGCCCTATAGTTAAGGTAATATAACCAGCTTAAGAACTGAAAGTACTTTAAACTAAATTACAGCAGTATCGTGCAAAGCTTAGCATATCATTACAGATAGTTCATTGAACCAGGGCAATTTATTTTCAGGGTAAGCAAGCAGATTCTCTGCATAATAGAGTAGTGCAGCTGGTAATAGAAACTGCTGACATAAAGGATGGAGTTCAGGGGGTTGGGAGCCTCATTTATGGACAAGTAGTAGATCCTAATGAAACTGCATTTTGGCCCTATCATCATCATCCTGAGAAAATTCCCCATGAGGGTTTTCCATTTGAATCCTGGGCATATTATAAAGATCAAAGCAATGGCTTTTTAAAATTAATTACATGAGTTTGTAGTTCAACAGCACTGAGTGAAAGGCGGGTGTTGCACCCCCATGCCTTGTTATAGCTGTACATCATGTACATCAAAAGCTCAAGACGCTGGGGAGAACATGGTCCTGCTGCACCAGCCCCCCAGCAGCCAGGACAGACATGGAAGGAGTACAAAAGATCAGCCCCCAAAGTTGTTGTGACAGCTTAATTGTATTATAGTGCTCAGATAATTCCCATTTATTTGGCTTTTTCCTCAGTGCAAATGCTGCCCCCCCCCCCCCAGCATAGCTTTTACCAGGAGAATTAAGAGCCACAACTTTGATGGGACCCCTCTCTCCCTCTAAAGCTGTCCCTGTTTGAAAGTCCTGGTAATTGTTCCACATTGATCAGGACTTTCCTGCAGCCCTCCACACGCTGAGACCCGGCAGCAACTAACTAATTGCAATTAAAATCTGCCACGTGAATGGAAGAGAATAACATAAATTAATCAGTACATTAGCAGAATTACATTTAAATGTTCAAATGTGCATCCAACATAGTGGGACATTTTAAATTATAAAGCAAAGTACTTCATTATGGATGCTGATATTTTAATGAGGAAATGTGATGTTTGGTTAAATGGGAGTACAATATAGAGACTTCCTTAAAATTAGCATCATTGATGCATTTTAATTCAAAAAACAAGTTGTGGTCTGTGTAATTCCTGCATGTCAATGTGGAGAAATTGCCTAGAGCTGTGGAAACAGTTGAATATCTCATTCTCTGAAGAATTAATAATTTCAGTTGTACTAACTAGCACTTTATGTAAATTGTCAGATAAATCACAGCAATAAATACAGGTTTGAGAAGAACAGAACAGTATGATTATCCTTAATTTATTCAGTCATCAATTCATGTATACAGAAGCTAAGGAGTATGAAAGGCGAGGGAAAAAATAAGGAGGAAATATCTTCTATAGCCACCCAGGCAATGCAGAATAAAGGTCCGATCTAATTCCACTGAAATCATTTATAAAAAGTTGCTCTATGATGCACGTAGATTTAGTTGTTATTACCTTTGATTTTAAGTGAACATAAAGCTTCGCAGTGGCACATTAGTCACTCTGGAGTGACTAAAGGCTTTTTTATACTTTCTTATTTAATTGCATAAGCACACAGTAGGTGCAACACCCTGACATTAAAGGGCTGTGTCAAGTGGCCTTTAAAATCTGTACTCAAAGTGTGATTACTTTAAATCTTTAATACTGGAAACACAAATCCAAAGATACAAATGACAGAAGCAGATCTAAATTTGGTTTGCTGTTCCTGTCACTGGTTATACAAAAAGCAAACCCAAGGAAGACAAAAGTCCTTTACTTCTTGATTATGTTGTCATTTTATGAATTGCAAGGGAAATTCTTACTAGTGCTTATGAAACCACAAAGACAAGAAATGGTAGGGATGCCGCTTGGTGGTAGAACATTTGCTTAGCATTTGTTCTACCTGAGTTCAACTCCTAGTTTCACAAAGAGAAGAAATAAAAAGCCAGGACAAGGAAGATTTTCAGGTTTTAACAGCTAGAAACACATGTAGAAACAGAGCTGAAATGAACAGTGTCGATAGCAATGCCAAACAAAGAGCAAATTAACATGAGAATAAACCTGTCTTCCATGATACCTGTTCTCAAGGTTGGATCCCTGCCTACTCCCCATCTAAGCCCCAGCAGTAATTCTCTATTAAAATTGCATATTATCGTGATTTTGCTCCTACTTAGTAAATAACAGAAGGTTTTCATCTGTTTCCTCCTTGGTTTTTAGGAGACAGGTTTTCCTTCTCCAACATGTTTTTCTCCTTCAATAAACTCTTTTCTCAAGGGTGGCCACTTAATGTGGTTTCTCCTTCAGAAATGATCTGGCTTCTCTAGGGTTCTCCATGATCTGACATCATCATTCTGCCCTGGATAAAGCAATCCCCCCTTCTCCGGGTAGCTTTGAGCACGATGCAGCCCTCTGACGTGAATAAGAGAGGCAGCAGTTCTCTTCTCTGCAAAACCACCCACATGGCTGAATTTCAATGCAGAGATGGCTGAGAAATGCCCTCACTGTTCTGTGATCCAGAAAACAGCTGCTGCAAAGAATCCTTCTTTCCCGTGGGCCTTAGCTAAGATGTTGGGGTTCTCCCCTTGTCAACCTATGACAAAACTAGACACAGACTACCAAGACCCATCTCTTTCATTTTTATCTTTTATCAGTCTACATTTGCAGCACATAACAGTCACATTCTTTGTGGGGAGCTGGATGTGAACATAACACATCTGCATTCTGCTTTCCTCACCTTCCCCTGCCCCACCTCCTCCACCTCTTAGTCACTTTCCTTTTGCAAAAGATCTCCCTCCCTATTTTCTATTATCTACCTTTTATTTTGCTCTTTATTTGTACTTTGCGTTTCTCAAGACAAAACATGTAATATAAAAGCTTGTGTGCTTGATTTATTTTACTTAGCATGATGGTCTCAAGCTACTGCCATTTTCTTACACATGACTGAAGTTTAACCTTCCTTTTGGAAGAGCAGTGTGCCCCTGTGGGTAAATATCATATTTTCTTTATCCATTCATCTGTTAATAGACATACAGGCCACTTCCAAGATTTAGCTCTGATCAGTTGTGCTTCTGTCGACACGGCTATGCAATGTGTCTCTGCAACATGATGTCTTTAACACTTTGAGGAAGATACCTAGAAGGGGAGTAGCTCAGCGAGAAGGAATTTCTGTTTCTTATTTTTCTTAGATATTTGCATAGCAATTTCCATAGTGATTGTACTGTTTATATTCCCACCAACAATATAGAAAGGTCACTTTTCATCCCAACCTTCCCAGCATTGTTGTTTTGGGGGTTCCTTAGATGGCCCTTCATTCTGGAGTAAGATGGAATCTCAGTGTTGTTTTAATTGTGTTTCTCTATATGGTCATTGATGTTGAACAATTTTTTAATCCATCGATGAAGGGTTTGTACTCCTATCAACTCCCATTTCTGACCTCCAAAAAAAAAAGATTCTCTGGCCTGCTGGTACCTACAGATCGGTCAGAACAAAATGTTTAACCAAGCTTTGATCAAGCTTCTCCCCTTTCCCAGTGCCCTGAACTTGGGTCCCTCACCCTTAGCAGTAATTAGTGCTTCCCAGTATAAGCCAGTATTGAGGTGAAATAATCTCTGACCCACTGTTTTCACTTTTTCAGAGGTGTCTTTTCAGCTGTTGACTCTCTTTTATGTTAAGTTTTGAGCCTTGTGCAGGTCCAAAGAAGCACATTTCCTATTGAAGGTGTCTCTCTCCTTTGCAATCATCCTTTCAAATAAAGTCTCTCCCTGCTAAGCACAGATTTGTTTTGTTTTGTTTTGTTTTTATTTGAAATCATCAATAGCCAGGAATGTCTAAGTCCTAAGAAAAACTTGTGCAGAGGAATCTCATTATATCCCATATGAATGGGAAGACCAAAAACTTCCAGAATGAACTGAGGCTGCTGGAAATTAAAAAAGGCAAACACACAATCTCTAGGTACTATCAGAGTAAAGAGCTTTTTATTTTGTTGGCCTGAAAATGCAACTAAGCTTGCACTCATGTCTACATTCAGAAACATGCTTCTAAGTATAAAGTACTTACATTTCATATACTGCACAAATATGCACAAAAAAATGTTCTCAAGAAATAAAAGCACTATAGCAGTCACATCTTTTTTCAGGCTTTCTAATTAGAATGGAGTAGTTTACCTCCTCCAGAAATATCAAACAAGAAGTCAAAAAGGAATGAAAACCAAATCTAAGAATGTTTTTCATAGAAGGAAGTTGACTTTGTCCACTGGTTTGGGCTTGATAAAGTTACATCATCTTCCCATGAGGCTATATTTATTATGAACTCCATTTCACATCAAGAACAAGAAATGATACTGAGCAAGGACAAAATAAGTCACAACAAAATTGAAAGTAGAAAAGTTTTGGAGTTTATCTTCTCTCATCTTTCTAGTGGAAATGTTCTACCACATGCACTGTTTTAAAAATCTAAGACAAAACCCTGTATAGGAAAAGAAACAAAAAAAGAGAAAAAGACCACTGGATTCCATTTTCAAGGCCCATGAGAATAGCAGAAGACATGACTGAAAGTTTCAGGATGCAATGATAAATTGCTTACTCAAATAGCAAATCTATAGAGAGAAAGAAAGAGAGCAAGAAAGAGAGGGAGAGAATTTTGGTGTGTACTGCTGAGAAAAGAAAGCTTTGTGTTTTAACTTCTTGCTAGAAAGTTGTGTGTACCATAACTAGTTTTGTGAAGAAAGTAATTCTTTTTAGAGAAAGAAGTGGTTAGACAGAAAGAGAAAACAATTCTTGGAAGCATTGTACTTAGTTTTACTTATCCTGGCAACAAAACTCTATAAATGATGTCCCACAGAAGGGCAGTTTCCTGGTGACATTCACAACTCTGACTCCTAGCTGCTACCCTTTCCACATTATCATCATAGAAACATGTGGTACATCCTGGCTTTTGATGAAGCTAGTTCTGCTGCTTGTGCTCAAGAGACCTAACACACTGACTGTGGTAGTCACTATAATAGCGACCATCTAGTGGTATTTGCTTGCCAGGCACTCTACCAAGTGTTTTATATAAGTAACCAAAAGGAGGTCTGACAATTCCCACAAGGAATCCAAAACCGAAAGAGGTTAAGCAAGTTATCCAAAGTCACACAACTGTGAAGGAAGTAAGAGCACAAACCAAGACCATCCAGGTCTTGATCATCTACTGTTCAGCTTCTAGGGAGATGAGATATGAAACTTCTACCACATAGGTATATAAATATCCCTTCACTTGCCTCTGTTCTCTCTTGTCTCAACTTCTACAGCTGACTAATCCACAATAACACACACACACATACACACACACATACACACACACACACACATACACACACACACACCAAGGTACACAGCTTTGATCAGGTCAAAGTTAGATCTTGAATTAAAATCTGCTTTGTTCCTTGGGTTTACTTTACACCTCTCTGCACAAACTCATGATATATTGTTTAGCTACCAACAGACACCTTAGCCTTTCTTCTTTTGTGGGTCCTTGACATGAATCCCTCCAGGTCATTTCTTTGTTCTCTATTACAGTGACATGGAGAAAAACAGTAATATTCCAGGCAGATTGCCATGGTTAAGCAAGTAGACTACCTCAGGTTGAATTGAGTCTCCCACAAAATATATCATGAATACCTAACAAAACCCCAGGACCTGTGAATATGACAGAAAAGGGCTTGTGGGAAGGCACCAAGTACTGTTTTGCTATGGCAGCTCTAAGAAAGTAACACACAGAATGACCTACAGCAGCTGGAAGCAAATCAATTAGTCTAGAAGCTTCTGGATTTGTTAGTTGAAGTACAAGACAAGAGTCTCCAACCTCTGGGCTAGAGAAAATAGATAATATGTTGACTAAGAAGATTCCTTCTCTGACCCGGCCCTGCCCCCAGGAGTGCTGAGCTGGCCACTGAGACAATGGAGGTGCATGCCCGTAATCCCAGCACTGGAGAAGCTGAAAACAAGAGGATCACTACAAATCTGAGCTGCGTGGTGAGATCTTGTACCAAGTACACAAATTTTAAAAAAAAGATTTCTTCTCATTAAGTCACTAAGGAAAAACCTTGTTTTCATTGATATTCTGGTTGGAGCTAGCAAGAGCAGGCATATGATTTAAGAACAGTCTAGAAGTACAAACTTGAAAGCCACTGTCAATTGCTTTCTATCGCAAAGATAAATGTTATATTTATTTGTCTCTGTTTCCAGCTAAAATATACCACTGCCTTTCCTTCTAAGCATGAGACACGGATAAAATTTTAAAACCTAAAGAAATAGAATCAAATAATTAGATAGTATATAATCAAAGATTCTTACATAATAGGAACAGAAAATATCATTTCAAAGATTAGGTTTTCAAAAAAGTTCACAGAAACAGATGGACACAGGGCAGGATGGTCTCCAATCCCAAATCAAGCGCTGTTTTTAATAAATAGGAAAGGAAATTAAAATTAAAGTGTCTTGTGACATACCACCAAACCTTACCTTGTGGGATAAAACTTACAGAATTTGCTTGCTATAACAGGAAGCCCCACCTTATCTACCTTGAATCATTATATATGGGTGAAATAACTCAAGTAAAACGAATTAGAAACATTTTCTTCTTTTGAAAATAGGATGGGTTCTTCCCATCACATGTTTCTGACTTTTTTCAATCTAAACTTTAGTATTACTCATATTTGGTAAATCTAATATGTCAGGAGATTATGATCACAGATTATATGTTATTCTCACATACCCACAAAGGAAGAAGCCAACTATCTCATGTTGGCTACATAAAAAGATACTAGGCCTGACCTGGAAGACACAGGAAGACTGGAAATATAGCTCAGAAGCACACAGCTCCCCTGCCATTACCCAATAACAGAAAATAATCAGACCAAATGGTACTT
>PVKN010011807.1:0-21313 GCA_004027915.1 Capromys pilorides
TTTTTTCTTCATAGTGTCTTTTCAGGAGAAAAAGTATTCATCTTTTATGAAGTCAATTTATGTAGATATTCCTTATGAATCATGTTTTTGGTGTCATACCTAAGAAATCTTTACCTAACCTCAGGCCTTTTAACATGCTTTTTTTAGAGGTTTCATAATTTTAGCTTTTATTAAGTCTTTGATTCACTTTTAATTTTTTTATATTATGTTATGCAACATGTGAACTAAAGTTGCTTTTAGCTGGGTATGGTGGTACATGCCTATAATACTAGCATTCTGGTAAGCTGAGGCAGGAGGATTACAAGTTAGAGTCCAGCACACACAATTTGGGGACCAGGGAGAATCTGCCTCAAAATTGATTTTTTTTTTTTTTTTTGAATGGTTGGAAGCGTTGCTCAGTGTGAAGGCTCTGGGTTCAATCCATAGTATTCAGGATGGGGACAATGTTACTTTTGTTTTCTGTGCATATTTTTACATATGAATATCCAATTGTTCTAGTATCATTTGTTATAAAATATTACCCTTTCTCTATACGATTACTTCTGTCAAGAATCAGCTGCCCATAGTTTTTTTGTGTCTATTTCTAGTCTGTGTTATATTCTACTGATTGCTTTATCTTTGTACAACCAGTAGCACAGTATTCCCAGTGTTAGTGTAAGCCTTCTAGCTTTGTTCATATTCTTTAACATTATTTTGGCTATTCTGGATTTTTTGCAGTTCAAGCAAGTTTTATTTTCTTAGCATTGAGATTGAACCAAAAGGGCACTCTACCACATCCCTTGCCTTTTTTACTTTTTGTTTTGAGACAAAGTCTCACTAAGTTGCCCAAGCAGGCCTTGAACACACCATCCTCCTGTCTCAGCCTCTTGGGTAGCTAGGATTATAGGCAAAGGCCACCATACCTGACTTTAATTTCTTAAAGTAGAAACTGATGATATTGTTTTGAAATTGCTGTCATTTTCTCATATACAGCTTTGATGTTATAAATGTCCCCCAAAGTACCTTTGGGAACATTGCATTTAGACATGCTGTGTCTTCATTTTCCTTCACCTCAGAACATTTTTGAATTTTCATCTTGATTTCCTCTCTCACTATAGTTCATTTGGTGGTAGTGTTGAGTTTCAGGATACTACAAGATTTTTCCAGGTATCTCTTTACATTCATTGAATTCTATTGTCTGTATAATGTGAATTCCTTAACATTATTGAATAATGTGAATCATTTAGTTAAGCCTGCTCTATGGACCAAGATATAGTACCTATTGGTAAATGTTTTGTGCACACTTTAAAAGAATATGTATTCTGCTGTTTTGGGGCTGAGCATTATGTAAATGCCAAGTTGTCGAACTCTATATCCTCACTGGTTTTCTGTCTGATAGTTACGTAAATTATTGAGAAATGTTTATCTGAAATCGCCAACTCTAATTATAGACTTGTCTGATTCCTCTATAGATTTTCCTTCGTGTGTGAACATGTATTATTACGTGCATTAATACCTTTGATTGTTATGGTCTCTTGGTGAATTGTCGTTTGTATCATTGCAAAACGTTCTGCTTTGCGTCCTGTAACATTTTTGTCCTCAATCCCTTTTGTGTGATACTCATGTATCTGCTCCAACTCTGATGGCTGGTGTTTGCCTTTTCATACCAATACATTTAGCCTATTGTTTATTTATATTGGAAGTGCATCTTTCATAAGCAGCGCATAGTAGAATGAAAGTTTTTAAACCTAACCTGATAATTTCTGCCTTCTAACAAACCTCCAAAGTATTTACATTTAATGTGATTATTGATATGGATTGGATCAAACTCTTACTTTTCTGGGTTTTTTTCTTTTTATTTGTCTCATCTGTTATTTTCTTTTTTATCTGCCTATTCCTGGCCTTATTAAATGCTTTTAAAGATTCTACTCTGTACCTGTTTTCAGTTTATTATCTGTAACTCTAGGTTACTTAGTGATTGCTTTAGGGTTTACAGTGTACAGCTTTCTGTTAGTGCAGTCTGATTTCAGGGGGCATCACATATCTTGTGTAGAGGACAGGACCCTTCCCATAATGTGCCTCCATTTCTCCCCTCTGGCCTTGTGCTGTTATTGTCAAACATTTTAACTTTACATACATCATAACCCATGCATTGCATAGTTATTTTTCTTTTCAAAATTACTCTTTAAAAAAATTCAATAAGAAGAAAAAAGTTATGTATTTACCCATTTTCTTAGTTTGTCATTCCTTTGTGTATGTTCTCTGTGAACCTACTTTTGGCAGATTATTTCAGCTTTTATAAAGTCTAAAATGTCCTTACTTTTGTCTTGGAATAAGCTTTTTCTGGGTATGGACTTCTACAGATTTTGAGTGCTTCAAAAATATTGCTGCATGATCCCAGGGAGAAATGCAGCCTCCTACGCGCTGTTGTTCCTTAATATGTAATATGCTTTTGCCCCTCAGGCTCTTCCTATGCTTTTTTTCTTTATCGCTGGTTTTGAAAACTGTGGTTATGATGTATCTTGATGTACTTTTCTTCATATTTTTTTTTGTGTTTGGGGCTGATTGAGTTTTTTGGCTCTGTGGGTTTATAGTTTTCATCAAATTTGAGGAAATTTTAGCCATTATTTTTTCAAATGTTTCACTTGTAAATACATTGTGTCTCTTCCTTCAGGAATTTCAGTTACATATATTTGGACACTAACGGTTGTCCTACAGCTTTTTTTTTTTCTGACATCTGTTTTTGCTTCACAGATTTTCTTTCTGTATTCCACTTCGAAGCATTTTTATCTTGCTGAATCTTCAAATTTACCCGTCTGCCCTTCAATTTCACATCTGCCATAAGTTTATTAAGTGTATTTCTCATCTCATGTGTTTATATTTTTTATTTCCAGAGGTTCAGTATGTATCTTTTAAGAGACTGTGTATTCTGTATGACTATTTTTGAACATTTAAAAAGTGTTGTAGTAACCATTTTAATCAACTATTTTATTGACGTTAACTTTCCTGGCAGTTCTAACATCCATTCTTATTCTTGGCTGGTCCCACTAATGTCTCCGGTATGGGGTTCATGTCCCTGCTTTGTAGCATGCCTAGTTAGTTTTGATTTGTGTACCAGATATTTAGATTTATCTTGTTGGGTGTTGTAAATATTCATCAGTTTTGTTTTGGGATGTAGTTGAGTTACTTGGAAACAATACGATCCTTTCTGGTCTTGCTTTTAACATTTGTTAGGTAAAGCTGAATGTGATGGCATATCCCTGTAATCCCAGCACTCTGGAAGCTGAAAACTCATTAAGAATCATCATGAGCTTGGGGCCAGACTAGACTACATAGTAAATTGAAGGCCAGCCTGAACTACATAGGGAGACCTCATCTCAAACAATTATATATTTGAGACTAGATCAGTGTTTGCTTGGAGCTCAATGTTCCCCACTACTGAAGCAAGACCTCCTGGGTACTTTACCCAATAACCTTTCAGTCTTGAGGCTTTGCAGTCTGGTTGTTGGGATCAGACATTATTCCTGGCCTTGTGTGATTGGCATGCCCTCCTACTAATGTTCTCTTCAGGGGATTATTCCCTGTCTATGGTTGATTTCTTCTTTGGCCTGTGCTGATCACTACTTGGTTGAATACTCACAGGACCTTCTGCAAATCTTGAGTTCTCTCCTGTTCTGTAAACCTTGGTCTTCCTGGACTTTCAGTTCTATCTCCTCAGTTCAGGGGGTCAACCAAGTTCCACCTAATTCTCTCTCCCTGAGCCATGGCCTGGGAATTCTCTGAAAGAGATTCCTCCTGAGATACAGTCAGTGTTTGCCTTGCTTATTCCTCATCTCCTGGGGACCCCTGTCCTGTGGTGCTTGGTGTCTTACAGCAATTGTTGCAGACATTTTCTTCATTTTGTGATTGTCTCAGATAAGAAGATAGGTCTAGTCCCTGCTAGTTCATTGAGGCCAGAAGCAGAGACATTCCTGGATAATTTCTTCTTTTTTTTTTTGTGGGACCGGGATTCGAACTCACAGCAGGCACTTGTGCCTTGCAGCTATCTCCCTAGCCCCTCCTGGGTAAATTTTTCAATTTCTCTGATTTTGTATAGTCTCATCTATAAATAAGGATAATAATATTTGGCTTATAATTTTGCCACAGAAATTTAAATGAAACTGATGTTTGTGTAGCACCTGGCAACTGGCAGCTACTCAGCAAATATTTGAGGCTTCTTTATCTCTGCACCTGGCTCTTACATATTTCTGATTTTACCTTAGGTTATCAACCTGGCTCCTGGCTGAGCTTTGGCTGGGGTCTGTATGATAATCAACCAAATGGCTCATGGGCCTTTCAGGCTTTAACTTGATAAATTTCAGAGTTCTGCTACCTGGAAGATATTTAGGGCCAAACCTTGCCTTCCTTTAATTATACATTGCCTTTTCTGAAATCTCATCCAGTTCATCCTACAGGAATGTCTATATAATTACAATGTGAATGTAAGTTTTTAGAAGGTCTGGGGTGTGTGGTGGATGGAATTTAAAAGGATTGGTGTTCTCTGTGACCCTTGTTAGGGTTTCCTGTAACAACATGAATGCCAACCTTTTACTTCCTGCTTTCCTTTTGCCACAGATTTTCCAGAGAGCTGCATGAAGAATGGATGAGCCTTTGCCAGAATTCATGCATTCTCTCTTCTCTTGTCTTCTCTCCCATGATAGTGTCTGGAGGTCGAAGCCGCCTGCATCTCATTGATCTCGGCAGCTGTGTGAAAGCTCTTAGCAAAAATCGAGAAGGAGGCTCAGGGCTGTGCCTCTCACTATCTGCGCTGGGCAATGTCATCCTGGCTCTCGTCAATGGCAGCAAACACATCCCATACAAGTAAGTGGATTTTCTACTGGAAGAATCAGATGGGATAAGGATGGGAACTGAGCTGGGTGAGGGATTCTCAGGGCAGGACCATCTGGGAGAGGCGTGACCAAGATGGCCAATTGTTGGCACAGTGCCAGAGACCAGCCTTGGCTAACAGTTGCGATCCTGCGTCATCATCTGATAGGTGCTCCACCGGCTGCCCAGGCCTTTACCATAGCTTGCTGGGCCTCATACGGGCTATACGAACCTTCGCTCATTTTTAATGAGAATGATAGCTGTGTATTGAATCAGCATCGCCAGCAAATAAGATTCACATAAAAGACATATAAAAATTTGTGTTCTAGACTTTAGAATATTGTGGTCAAAAACCAATAATGAAAACTTGATGGACCCTACCTTGATGAGTCTATTCTCAGCCGATTAAATGTAAATAATACTTTACAGAGTAGTCCTGGGGGTGAAGTAACTATGGGTATGGAATCTTTTTGTAATCTGTAAAACTCCTGTGAGATACAAGGTACTAACATGGGAAGAAAAGGTAAGTTGGGCAGTTCATTCTACAACACCTGAGGTTCAGGATGCATCTATGAGTTCTCCCCCCATGCTAAATTGATGCAAAACGCCCACCCCACCACCCAAAAGAAAACAAAAACTTGTGATTTTTATTTTATTTTCCACCAGGAGGACCAGTACTAGACTGACTGTAAGCACTGACTGTTATGGTGATTATAACCCTGTCAGTCTTAGTTTTTGAAATTTGGGATCCTAGTTGGATAAACCCAGAAATAGTTTCACCACCCTACATGTAAAGATTGTTTTCTGTGAAAAAATTTTCAAGTTCCAAGTTTCACTTTTTGTGAGTTCTGCTTTTGAATGAATGGAAGTCTGTGAGTTCAAAACAACCAAGGAATAAAGGTTGGTCTGCATTGGGGCTGTCGAGGTAAGAGACCTTGGGAAGGAATGAACTGTTGGACCTCGTTGGTTTCCATAAAATAAGGATCATGTCTGTGAATGCGATAGCTTACAGCATAATGATGGAAAATTTAGATGCCACCTTATAACGAGGTCATTGGTTGTATCTTTTAGCTGTGTAGTACACATTTCCTAAAGAATAACGTGCCTTTGTGAATTGAATAAATATTTGTTAAATTGACGGTGGGTGGGTTGGATGAATGTAAACTTGTCAAATTATTTTAATTTATATAAAGGAACTTTTTTTTTTTTTTTTTTTTACTAAAGTTTGGATTTTACTAGAAACAGATAGGAAAACATGAAGAATTATTTATATCACTAGTTCAAGGTCTCTGGTTAAGCTAAATATATCTGAACGTCAGCCAGCCCTAATAGCCAGCCTCCTGCCCTCACGGGAGGATGACAGAATGTGAAGCCCCACTCACTCAGCCCTATGGACATCAGTTGCTCGGTTCCAGGAGCTCCTGTCCTTCCACTGTGGCACGGGCCTCGTGCGCAGTATCTGCATCACACTGTAGTGGAGTTGTCCTCCACCAGCAATGGATAGCCTGGGTGAGCCATTGACCGCGGGCACACTGGCTGTCATCTGCTGCCCTTGTGCTGCCTGACTCCCTCACAAGAGCCTGCTGGGCAGCCCATTGCTGGGCACCAGGAGGCACCGTGGCCTGGCCACACGACCAGTTCTGTGCTCCCCCAGGATGCACAGAGCACTAGTTTCAGCATCCCTTGGTCCCTACTGCCCCTCCCCGTGGGTAAGCCTTGAAAGGCCTCAGCACTAACACCCCAGAACCTCAGCCGCAGCAAGTACTCAGTATCTGGTTTTTGCAAATTGCACTTGCAAGGGGATCCTCTTCCGTAAGGCAAAGATTTACTCACAGATGCCCAGCCAGTTGGTGGCAGGATCAGGCTGCGTCTCTTTCCTTGGTTCTAGAGACCTTGGCAGCCGGAGCCCACCGGGCCAGCGCGTCTGCTCCTTGAGCTCTGTAACCTGTTAGCTGCCTGGCCCTGGAGGTACTCGGCACAGCAGGGTGGCCCTGGCCTCCTCTATCAATTCTGTCAGTGCTCTGAAGCTACATTATGCAGTGCTGTGTCAGCACCCTAAACGCCTTGCAGGGGGTGTCAGTCCTGGTCTTTTGCCCTGGGTTTCTGAGAGAATGGTAAGTTTCTAGCCCATGAAATATCTTCCTGTTCCCATTCACTTTCAGAAAAAAGAAAACAAAACAAAACCAGAAAACCAAACTCCCGATCATTTGCCCTCCCCCACCTCCAAAGCACGAAAACCCCACTGCCTAGTCATCTGTCACCCTAGACAGCTCTGTGCTTCCAACCTGCATTACTGGTGCTTGCTTCTGGGAAATTAACTGGAATGTGTGTGGAGGGGCAGAGACTGTCTTCATTTCTCTCCATCACTGCACCGCACGATTTGTCATGTGCGAGAGTGCAATAGTGAGTTGGGATTCAGAAGCCACCCTGCCCGCTCCCACAGGAGCCCTCCACGTGCCCTGACTGGTTCTGACTTTGCAAATGATGGTGCAGCACAGGCCAGAGCTGGAGGGGGGGGGGGGGGGCCTCCAGCCAGCTCACCGCCCAGGCCTGCCGGCCACGCCAAGTGCCATGAATCAATCCTAAATGGTGACACCATTCAGAAAGGCACACAGGGAAGGCAGGGAGACCCCAGGGCTCCAGCACCCAAGTCATTTCTGCACCAACGGACTGCAAAAATTGCTCTCCAGCTTGGGGGAACCTCACGCCAAGGAGAGCTGTCCTAGGCCTGAGCATTCTAACAGCACATTTGCAAATTTCTTTGTTTTTTTTTTTTTTTTTAGAACGGTTAAAATTTAAAAAGATTTATAATAGGAATTCACAATAGGGATCAATGCAATTCAAATTCATAATAATTTAGAGTGTATGATAAAATCAGCGTAACCATAAAACAAGAAGGCCCACTGTCAACACTGCTGCTCAGTATAGTATTCAAAACATGAGCCAGAGTTATCAGACAGGAGAAAGAAATAAATGGAATGTGTGTAGGAAAAGAAATAAAATTATCACTATTTGTAGATGACATGATCCTTGACACAGAAGGACATCGGCAAGTTTCCTTGCAGGCTCCTGCTTTAGGGCCGATTGTTACTTCTCACCATTTCTTGGGCAACCAGGTGCTAGGAATCTTCCTACTTGGTGGATAAGACAAAATAGGTGCATTGCAATGGATTTTCATGCCCTGCAACAATGTCCTAGGCACACATCCTTGCCCCCCATGGGTCCCCCAGAAGCAAGAATCTGTCAGGGCGACCTTAGCTTCAGCTAAAGTGCTCTTGTGTCTCAGCTCTTCTGAAGAAGCAAGCCTTTCCAGAAGCATAGAAATGTTAACCACAAGCAAGTTGTTTCAAAATAGAACCCCTGGTTCCCTGCAAGTGCTCCTCTGTAAAGGTGAAAATCCTTAGGTACCCTTCCCACTGTGAGGAGCATCTGCATTCACTTAGAACTGTTACTCTGTGCAGGAAACAATTACTGCTTGCTTGTTTGTTTTTGTTTCTTTTAAGACAGGGTCTGCCTGTGTGGCATAGGCTGGCCTTGAACTCAGATGCAGCCCAGGCTGGTCTTGAATTGTTGCAGTCCTCTTGCCTCAGCTTCCCAAGCCCATCCCACTTTAAGAATATTATACTGAGCAAGGGCTCATGGCCTGTGTTCAAAAAAGCCAGTACTATAGGCCTGGATTTTGGCAATACATACATACATACATACATACTATGGGAGAGAGCTGACCAGCCAGAAGTTAGGAGGCAAAAAAAGAGGAAAACTCAAATCTGTCATGTCATTGTGATAGAGGAAAATGAAACTCCTGACTTGAAAGGTACCTGGGATGAATTCATCTTCTGTAAAACCAAAGAATGAATTATAGGAACACTGAAGGTTAAAAGCAGAATATTTGTTGGGGACAAGAAAGATTCTCTATGAGTGGGTTACCCTTGGGAAGCTGTCTCTTCGAGAATATTTTTTTATAGAGTACAACCATGTGCTGAGGTGGGTCTAAGGTGGAGAACATGGAAACTCACTTAGGAGGGCATGAGGTGGAACAAAAGTATGGTCAGCCAATAAGGCTGCAAGCACTGTTGCTCAGGTACAATTGACTAAATCCAGTACCGAATGGGGAAGTGGGCCATGTAGCAAGCAGGCATGAATAAAGAATAAGAATTTACCTGGTAGCCAGCCAGTAGCAGCTGGATTGGTGACTCTTTCTGGCTTCCTCAAGGTGATGATCAATCCCAGGTGCTTATCTTTAGTGAGGTAAGCATTTGTTCAATCGTTGGTCTTTAGGTCTGGCCCACAGCGGGAGCATCCATCTCCCTCACAGTTGCAAGGTATCTTGTCTGCCCTGCTGTCTCCTTGAGGGCCTGGTCCTGTCTGACTGCCTATAATATTTCTATCTAATTCAGCTGCCTACAACTGGTTGGCAGCAGAGGGGGAAACTGTTGGAAGGAAGAGCGGTGATGTTACTTGTTGATTAGATGCCAAAGAGGGAAAGAGGGGTGCAGGCAGTACAGGGGATTGAACCCGGAGCCTTTTGCATGTCATGTGCGCCCTGTGCCTTAAACTATACCAGCCCTAGATTCGAGTCTCTCGTGCAGGTGTAGACAATCATCATGCCTCTTTATAGGGCCAGTTTCCATGTTTCTACACAGGGTGCTGTGAGCTTAGGACATCCAAAAGTCATTGACCAGGCAAACGGGCTGCTTCTGTGTGTGTGTGCATTCTTGAAACGCTGGTTTCAGACTGTCCTGAGTAGATCCTAGAGGTGTTCCCTACAAGCCAACTGAGGCACTTTGTAATTTAAGGAATGATGTCTGGGTATGCCCAGGCTGTAACCGATTCTGCATCTACTTGCTTCTGTTTGCTTATTTGCCAACAGGATTCTTACACTGTTCCTAAACCCAAGCAATTGATAGTGTCTTGACTCCCGTCTGATAGGTCATGAAAAATTATTCGGTGACCCACTTGTGTTGTGTCTGTCTGCTTTTTTCAGGCAACTTGAGAAATGATGCTGTGTAATCATCTTGTGACATGAAGCGACACAGGACCCCCTTCTTTTATGAGTCTGATCTGTGGTGCAGAATCGAGGCCTAGTCCAGGCATTACCTTGTTTGGGGGCCCAGGTCCTGTGCTAACTTTACCTTCTCTCCCTGGTTGGGTGACTGCAGGGAGAGCCTGAGGCATCTGTCCTCAGGAGCTTCAGTCTGTGCCCTCCCCCGCCCACGCAGAAGCCTCTGTCCTGCCAAAGTGACAAGGATGCCCTTTCCCAGAATCTGTGATGGAGCTGGTGTCCTCCCAAGGCCCAGGTAGAACCAAGTCCATTTTAAGAACCTGCAGCATCTGAACACAGCAGTCCATTCAGACCAGCAGGCAGGGAGAGAAATGCAAATTCAAGTCAATGACTTAGAACAAATGGTGTTTTATACACCTCAGCAGCCCCTCCAAAATGTTAACATCTTTTCTCTTGGTGAGACAGTGGGAACCTGGGCCTATAGGTAACACCTGCAACAGCAGGCCCAGCATTCAGCACTTTCCAGGGCTGCTCCATGCTTCTGCCTGGTGGGTGGGTGGGGGCAGGACACAGCACACGCATTTCCTGCAACGGCAGCATCAGCCCTGGGCCCCCCATGACCTCTGCAAAGCTGGAGAGAGCGCTGAGGACTGCTGGGAGCTACCACACTCAGCGCACAGGCTTGTTGCTCTGGGCGCCCGTGCAGATTATTCACATGTATCATGAAATCGAACAGATATTTGCCAGCAAATGCAATGGGACATTAGTTCCCCAGATTTACTTCCGATAGTATGAAATGGGGTGAAAGTGCATGTAAGTGTCTTTGTGTATGAGAGAGAAAAAAGAAAGACACACATACACATATTTAACCTCCTTTAAAAATACATTAACAATGGATTATCTCCTCCTGATTTATAGGAAGAACAACAATTTAGAACTATTTGCACCAACTCCAGATCCCTGTTTTTAGCATTCCCTGTTTAGAAATAAAATAACCAGGTTGCCAAGCAACAGCAGCAGTGATAATTCTTCGTATTACTGCTCTAAAAACATTCATTTTTATACATTTTAATGGCCGTTAGGGTACAGAGACAGTGAGCTCATAACACCACCAGGAAAAGAAGTCCCCCTTTATGAGGATTTTTAGTATCCTCACTTTCTCTTATTCTTCTCTTAGCAGTTTTCTTCCTAAGCCAGCGGTATTTTCATATTTAATTATGGAAATTTCCAGAGCTGGATATTTTCTTCACAGTCCAAACTGGAAGCATTCAGAAATGAACCCTGCCAGGTTCCTTATGTGTCGGTCACTCCGGGACACTGGCTGTGTGGGAATCCACTGGGCTCACCGGCCTGGGTTCAGACTTGGCTCTTGTGCCACTGGTGTGAGACATGAATGCCACACATCTCTTCTCCGCACAGGAAGTAGAATAGTATGTCAGCAGCTCAATCCAAACCTCTGGGCAGCAAGCCGCTGTGGCTGGTCTTTTCCTCCATCCACTGTAGTTGTTTCCTGTTGGACAACTGTTTGGGAATTGGATGGAGATCCGGAGGCTTCCTTTCCCTTTGGCCTTTCCAGTGTGTCTGCCTTTAAATTCCGTTTCTGAGGTTATTCATCAAAATCTCTTCCTTCCTGATTCTGAACAAACTGTCATAGGGATACGAAAGTATGACAGGAATTAAAACTCTGCTTAATCCTGGTTGACTTGGAGGGTAGCTCTTCTACACACAGCTCTGGGGCTTAGGAAGAAGGCCTCCCAGTCATTCGACCATCCCCTACCCACAGCCATAGAGGGAAGGAGGGAGGGGTCTGGCCTGTAGGAGGGAAGAGACCCAGAATCTGGCAGTACCTGTCCAGGTCACACAGACCCTCCTCACCAGTGGACCTCCTCCTGTGATCATCCAGACAATAAAGAGGTGTTTGAGGGAAAATGGAGAAAATAGTTTCTAATATCTGTATTCTGGTCTTTCTCTAATTAGCAAGGTGTGCATACGAGTTGCACACAAGGTGATTTTGCAACGTGGGCATAATCATAGTCTCTCATTGTACTCTTCTCTTCCCAGGAACATAATAATGCTTAATGAGTATTTAATTCTGACAGCGACCCATGACACAGGTACCACTATGGTCATTTTCTTGTTATACTTAGGGAAACTGAGGCAACGATGGTTTGAGTAATTTGTCCAAGTTTTCACAGCTCATAGGTAACACTGCCTCCTGATACAGCACCACTACCCAGAACAGTGTCTGCAGTGCTGCTGCGACTCAGTTGATACTGGTTGAAAATAAATGAGGGTTGACCTGTGGATCTGATGTATGTGCAAAGCTCACCCCTGTGCACTTGGTTATGAGGAAAAGCAGAGACCCAAGGGAAAACACCATGGCAGCTGGCTTTACGTCCAGCTGTCTCCTGATCTCACTTGCTCCTGTGATTGCTAAGCAGAACTGACTGCTAGATACTTGTGTCTGTGAAGAATGTGAAATAAAGATTTTAAAGGGGAAAGAGGGACGCAGTGGCACACAGCTCTAAGGCCAGCTACTCCAGAGGCTGAGGCAGGAGGACTTCAGCTTGGCTGTCAGCCTAAGCAATTTAGCAAGGCTTTATATTAAAAATAAAAAATAAAGTAATCTGAGGATGCAACTCAGTGGTAAATCATCCCTGGGTTTAAGCTCCAGTAACCAAAAAAAAAGAAGGAGAAAGAAAAATGAAGAGAGAGAGGAAGAAGAAGGCAAGGAGGAGAAGGAAGGGAGACAGAGAAAAAGAGGAAGAAAGAAGGAAGAAGCTCTCCCATTGAAGAGATGGTGGGGTCCCTCAACCATCAGCTAATAATAGAAGCATGGGAACTGCCACTGGTGGCAGATACGACAGTCAGTCTCTGAACTGCAGTGTGTGACCTTCCTTCCAACTGGGTTCTCAAAGAAGCTTGCAGAGTCAAATAGCCTGGTTCTAAAAGATGGGCTGTAACCTGGACCGGCAGAGCTGATGCTGCCCTGAGTCAGGGGACACGGACTCTAGTGTGTGCCATTGCTCACCCCATGTACTCAGGGAGGCTTCCTGCACCTTGACCTCTCCATCTGCAAGATCGGAATCCTCATTCTTAGTTCTCCAGCTCAGAAATGTGGGGCTCACTGAGATGATGTCTGTGGTAGCTGCTTTAAAGAAATATGTTTCAGTGGCAAAAAGATTACCACTTTAATATACCCCAAATTTTTATAACCCAGATTAACTTGACACTGTCATAGTTTTCATCTACTCTTTGACCTAGAATGCATGTGTCTCAGCCAGGCATGTTCGCACATGCCTGTAACCAGCACTGTGGGAGACTGAGGCAGGATTGCAAGGCCAGGCCCAGTCCGAGCAATGTAGTAACTTAGAGACCTTGTTTCAAAATAAAAATAACTTCAGGAAAAAAAAAACAAAATGTAGGAATGTAAGTCCACATGAAGACCCTACATACAATCCCCAGTACTATAAAAATAAATGCATTTATCTCTATCTATTTATCCATCATCTATCATACCTATCTCTCTTGGACAAGTGGATTATAATTTCCTTTTGTGAAAATGAAACCCTCCCATATTTGTTCATCTTACACATGAGCCCAGTGTGGAGTGGCTGCCTGATGCAGACATTTGATTTAAGAGAATTCAACTTGGCACAAAAGTAAAGCGGTGATTTAAGAACACAAGTGACTGACTGCATACTTCTTGAGTCTATGGATTGGGGCCCAGAGGCTGCTGTACCCCGTTTGTACCTGTGTATCCCACCAACTTGGGCCCTATTTAAATATTTCAAGACATAGAATCTGGCCTTTAAATGCAGGTGAAGTGCTTCTCCAAGTTCTCAGTTAGAGACAGTGATGCATTAACTACACAGAGGAAGAACTTGTGCAGGTTAAACCCAGTGAGAAGTGGATTTTCTCCCAGAGAGACTCTCAAGGCTAACTGTGCATTCGACTTCACACTTTAGATCCCACCTGCTTCACCTGTTTTCCCTCCATTATTCCTGGAGCTCAGTGCTCAGATCGGCAGGGAGGATTCCATCGCCTAGCAACTAGCTGAGAAGCTGAGGAGACTTTTCTAAGACTGAGGCCACCAGATAGAGAGAAGAAATAATTAGAGCTGAGTGCCAGGCTCTTCAATTGCTCCTTTGACTCACTTGTTCAATTCAGAAAAATTTATTGAGTCTCTGCAGTAGGCAGAGCACTAGAAATACAGCAGATGATCTCCATTCTCCCACGGTGTACAATGCAGTGAGGATACAGAATTAAACCCAGTACCCATGCACCGTATCTGGTAATATCTGCACACTGGCCGCTAGCTGGCATTGAGAGAAGGACTTGGGGAATGGTGAGGATTGTCGCTCGTCTGTGTTCCAGGCTTTCCCTACAACCCGACTTTTAAACCCCTGAGCCATTCACAGCTGTTCTGCCATTCACTGCGTTGACACAGAGCCTGCCTGACACAAATCATGATAAACTATGGAGCCAGATATGAGGCTCTGAATGCACAGCTAATTGTGATCTTTAACAATAACTGATCATCATTTTAGAAGTCGCATAGCTACTTCTAGCTATGAAAACAGCCAAAGGAAAAGGGCCTTGGGTGAGCCCAGGCCAGTGCACAGAGAGCCCAGATGCCCTTGGGCACCCCAGGGGTTCTGTGATTACTCAAGGAGCTTGATTTAGGCCTCATTAGGCATTTGAAGGGAACATACAAATGAGTCGGGGCTTAATTCATTAAAAAAAACTGTCTTGAACATTAATAGAGCTTCAATCAGAGTATCCAACCATAAATTCTCACCTGTTTCACAACTGCTTCTGACTCAATTGAACATTAATAGATTTTTTTTTGTCCATGCAAACAAGGTGATAATTCATTCAGTTGTGTAATTGAATACTTTTCAAATAGCTATATTTGTGGCGCAGTTAAGTTATTCCACATTGTTTGGCATACCTAGTAACTCTGACGGTGCTGGATTCCACATCAATATAACAGAGAACTACAGAAATAGAGATGATTAGGGTGAATTTGTTACTAATTTGAGGAATATGAGATGTCTTAAAAAGACATAATGAAATTCAGTCTTTTAGGACAACAACCAATTTCTGTCCTTACTACACTTTCTTCTACTCTTAAGACTTAGGGGGAAGAGGTGTCCAGGTTTGGGGCCCCCCACTTATAAGCCTATGTTTCCTAGTTCTCTGTCCTGATGAGCTAGTGTCTGTAAGGGTTTTATTTGCTGGGCCTTTCAGGGCCGTGTCAGCTGTTTTCCTTCAAGTCACTTAGCAAGCCTTGATTTTTGCGAGAGACCTTACATCGCTGTGCGCGACAGCTCACCCTGAGGACCAGTTGGCTTTGTCGTTCACATGGACAGCATTCTTAGGTACTTTCCTGAGCCGACTTCACCATCCCTTTCATGAAGGCCTCATGTTACGTCCGTTATTTCCTTTTGAAGATTGTTTTTAGTGAAGGCAGAGACTTTCATTTCTTTCATCCTCCATTCATAGGCTGGTGCTCCCTTGAACATGCAAGTCTGATATCCTCCCTTCTTTAAGCTTAGCTGGCATCCTGCTGGATTCGGGACAGAGTTAAAAGCCTTGGTGGCCTGTGAAGCTCTTTCCAGCTGTGGGTGCCCTACCTTTCCAATCATAGAAGCTATGCAGAGACTAGTGGTCACACTTACCGTCTCATGTCCCATGTTTACAGACTCCATCTCCTCCTGTTCCACTGGCCTTGTGCATTCAGTCACCCATTCATTCACTCACTTATTGAGTCAAGCAGCATTTATCAAGGGCATTCTTTGTTCCAATATTGGCCTAGACCCTTTTCCCCATTCGTGGGTTTCTGCCAATTTCATGTGCTTTAACTGTGAGATGTGTCATGTGCGCCCGTGTAGGAGCATGTCTTCCAGTCTACAGTGACAAGTCAGACATATGTATACCTTCCATTCCACATGGATTAGGAAACAGAACATCTCAGTGCTTCGGAAGGCTTCATGTGTGCTTTATCTGTCACCCTCCCACCTGGTCTGGGAGTAACCACTCCGCTGGGCTGTGTGCTTAAAATCTGGTTGCTTATATTACCATTTTACCACCCACGTATGTGACCCTAGATTTAGTTTTATCTGTTTTTCAGCTTTATGTAAATGGACACATCGCTAATTTTTTCTCTTCTTTCAGCACCAGGAATTGAGCTCAGGACCTTGTACTTGCCAGGCAGGTGCTACTATATAAGTCACTATTTCAACCAGTTTTTCATTTTGATGTGCTTAGCTATGAGGCATTAGTTTTCATGACTATATGATTTTTCCATTATAGGAGGATGTCACAAAGTGTTTGTTCTTCTGTTGTTGGGTTTCTGAGAGCTTTTATTTTTATTTATTTATTTATTTTCCTTTTTTTCTTTTCCTCTTTTTTTTTTTTTTTTTTTTTTTTTTTTTTTTTTTTTTTTTTTTTTTTTTTTTTTTTTTTTTTTTTTTTTTTTTTTTTTTTTTTTTTTTTTTTTTTTTTTTTGGTGGAATCAGGGTTCAAACTCAGGACCTTGTACTTGCCAGGCAGGCACTTGTGCCACAGAGCTATCTCCCCAGCCCCGAGAGCTTTTATTAAAACTTGAATTTTGTCCAACTCATTTATGCATCTAATGAAATGATCACGTGGTTTCCCTCCTTTAAGCATTTAATATGGTAAACTACATTAATCTAATTTCTAATATTAAAAATCCTCATATTCCTCTTTGCTTATCCTTCAGGGTTTATCGCAAACATCTCTCCTATCAAGACTTCTCTGGTCTCCTCCCTCATTCATAATTCATTGCTACAAAAATATTTTTCCATCCTCTAACCCGAGTGGTGTTCCGTAGGATTTTCTATCTGAGGCACCTGTTATATTTTGCTTGTTTACATAACTATATCTTCTAGCATATAAGCTCATTATACCAATTATAATCTTTTCCTCAGGCTCATTATTTTAGACTAATCTGAATTGAGGCCATTCGATCTAATCCTGCATTCTTAGGAGCAGATATGAACCAGACATCTGCCTTCAGGTTACAGTAGCGGTCCTACTTCCAGGAGGGCACCTTGGTGCCACCAGACTTGCTAAGTAATCGTTAGAGCCCCTCTCTAAACCAGTAAGAGTGCATATTTTTGGAGTAATGGCAGCTGTATAGGGTGTGGAAAGGCCCTGATGCTGCATCTTTTGGAAACAGATATGGTAGCAAAACTATATCTCTTTAGCCAGATTATTTTGATAAGTTCACCAATAGTCAACGAGGTGTGTTATGATTTATATCTAGACATCCCTTCAGAGCCTTAGGTGCTCATGGGTGGGGCTTTGAGGAGGATAGATCGCAGGGGTGTGATTCTCATCCGAGAATTAATCTGCCAGTAAGTTTGCGGCTAAATGTGATGCTGGGAGGTGAAACCTGGTCAGAGGAGGTGGGTCAGTGGGCACATGGCCTGGAAGGGTCTGTATCCTTCCTCCTCCTCCTCCTCCTCCTCTTCTTCCTCCTCTTCCTCTTCCTCTTCCACTGATCTCTCACTTCCTGCCACCATCCCATGAACTCTTTCTCCTCCTGCATCCTCCTCTCCCATGCCACTCTGCCTGGTAGCCAGTTGACTGTGGACATCTATAACATAAAGCTAAAATAACCCTTTCCTCATTGAACTTCGAGGATATTTTGCCCCAGCAATGAAAAAAGTAATTAATGCATGCTATAAAATGTTCTAAGCATTTGGGCTAGTGCAGAGAGCTTATGGAATAGTAGGTCAAAAGAAATTAGTATGCAAAGAAGAACACAAAGCATAATGTAGTTATGAGTCACATTTATAAAGTATGTTCAAGGACAAAGTAAGGAGATCCAGTGGGTCAATTGTGACTATATAGCCTAAACCATAATAATAAATATATGGCTTATTATGTATTACTATGACCCTGCTAATATCTAGTAGGAGTAAATATATATTCACCCAGAGTTCAACCAAGGAGCTTACTTATTCAAAGCACTTCATTATAATAGTGTTATCATATTATTATAATTGTATATTGGTTAGCTTTCCTGTCTCTGAGACAAAATATTTGACACAGTGTATTTTATAAAATTTTTATTTATTTGATACTGGGTCTCACTATGCAGTTCAGACTCATAGTGATCCTCTTGTCTCACCTACCCCAGCGCTGAGATTATAGGTGTGCGCCACTGCACTGGGTTTTAGGGATGGCACAGCACACGTGGCACAGCATGCAGGTTCCTGGTGCTTGCCAGGCAGGCGCTTGGACCACCAAGCTATCTCCCTGTCCCCTGACACTCACCATTTAAACAAGAGGTCTGCTTGGCTCATGGTTTCAGAGGGTTGAGGCCAGCTATGTATGACTGGCTCCAAGATAGAAGCAGCACAGCAGAAAGGCCTGGTGGGAAAGCTGCTCCACCCATGGCAGCAGGAAGCAAACAAAGGAAGAAGCTGGGGAGAGAGAGAGAAACCCTCTAAAGGCAAGCTTCTAGGTGTGTACCTCCTCCTACCAGGCTCCACTTCCTGGCAGCACATTTAATTACAAATTTACCAGTGGGTTAATCCATGATCCAAGCATATTCCAAGAGCCCTCGCTCTACACACATGAGACCTTTGGAGACATTTTATACATAAACTATAACAAAGTGTCATCATTTGTTCCTTGACTTTGGCGGTGGTGCCATGAGAGTGTAAGGACAGGGACGCTGCAGCAGTGCTTTGGCTCTCTAATGAAGAGTCATTCTTACAGCTGTGAATATCTTGAGATTTGAGAATAGCAATCCACTCCCAAATTATTTGACAATATAAATTTTGAACTACATCTAGAAAATTATACTCTGGAGGCAGAAAAGACAATTAGGCTCTGTAACTGAAGTTTTGTCACCTATTATGGTTAACTTTCTGCAAGACAACTGTAAATAGATGAGATGGGAGTCTCTTATTTTCAGAACAAGACTTGTGTTTGTCAGCCCATTCCAGTCCTGGCTAATTCAGCCTAAACCCAAAGAGGGAATTGAATACAGCCACAGCCCAGAGCTCTCACCACTTTGGCCTCCTTGACAGTCACAATCTGAAAAAGCAAACTTCCCCACTAAAAACTTGTTAATTGCTGGAATAGTGAAACCCACGTATTTGGCACTTACTTTTGTGAAAAAGAGAACAGTTACCTTTAGAAAACCATGCCATTTGACCTTTCCTTGAGCCAAAGCTCTTTGCTCACCAGAGTCATTCATTGGAGCCTATAATTTGTAAATGAACATTACTAAGCGATGATTGTTCTACGGAGCTTCAGGCAGAGTCAGGATTGCCCTTTTAGAATTGACCTTTCTATTCCAGGACCCATTTGAGTACTTATTTCAGGTAGTTTTGCACTGGTTTGGATTTGAAACAGCCCCAAAGGTCTATAAGTTAAAGGCTTAGTTTCTAGTTCGGCCCTATTGGAAAGTTGTGAAATCTTTAGGAGGTAGGGAGGTCTTTAGGTCACTGCAGAGTGCCCGCAGAAAGCATTACAGGGCCCCAGTCCTTTCTCTTTCTCTCTTTGCTCCTTGGCTCACCATGAGGCAAGCCACTTTGCCCTACCACACACTCTCACTATGAAGGGCCGCCTCTTCACCCATCCAAGGCCAGCAGATTGTGGACTGAGACTTCCAAAACAATGAGACAAAATGAAAATCTTCTCATTGTAAGCTGATTATTTCAGGTATTTGTTACAGTGACAAAAAGCTGACTAACACAGTCTGAGAGTCATGGCCATTATGTCAAAGCACCAAGAGTAACAGATGTATCTCTCTTTGCTAGTGTTTGCTTGGTACAAGTGTCATTAATGCTGTACAAATAGACTCTTTTAATCTTTATATCTACCTAGATAGAGTAGATTCTGTTATTGTTCTGTAGGTGGACAAAGTGGGACATAATCTTCTTCTACCCATCTCAGCCACTGGTAATTACTTTTCTACTCTTTTTAGCTTCCAAATAAGTGAGAATGCCTTGTATTTTTGTCTTTTCTGTGTTTGGCTTATGTCACCTAACATGAGGCCCTCCAATTCCACCCATTTTGCCACAAATGGCAGAATTTCTTTTCTTTGTAGTGAACGATGGTTATGGTTGTGTCTAGTTGTCCCCCACAAAGCCTCATGCAGTCATGGAGCAGGGAGTTCTAGAGTTTGAGATTAACTCGTGATCCACTGGGATTAAGGGTAGAGTCCACTGCAATTATGGGAAGAAGCTGGGGAGAGAGAGAGAAACCCTCTAAAGGCAAGCTTCTTGGTGTGTACCTCCTCCTACCAGGCTCCACTTCCTGCCAGCACATTTAATTACAAATTTAACAGTGGGTTAATCCATGATCCAAGCGTATTCCAAGAGCCCTACCTCTACACACATGAGACCTTTGGAAATATTTTATACATAAAATGAGTGTGAGTGGGTTGTGAGTGTGAGTGCTATGCCCTAACTGGGGCAGAGAGCTTGAGTGCAATAGAAGAGAGGCAGAGTGATGGACTCTCTCTCTGTTGCCATGGTTGCTGTTCCACCACCATGAATTGCTGCTTTCTGTCATGTTCCTCTCAGCCTTGGAGCCAGCCAAATATGGACTGAAACCTCCAGTAACTGTGAGCTAAATCCATCTTTCCTTCCTTCATTTTGGGTGTCATGTATTTGTCCCAGCAATGAGAGCAGAGTAACTGAGACAATGATATTCCATTGTGCAGTTTCATCATGTTACCTTTATTTGTTCATCTTCTAGTGGACGCCTAAGTTGATTCCATGTGTTGACTGTGTGGTAGTGCTACAGTAAACATGGGAGTGAATACAGGTATCTCTTTGGCATGCTGATTTTATTTCCTGTCTACTCAGAAATATAATTGAATCATATAGTAGATCTATTGGAGTTACTTGGGTGTATCCATACTGTTTTCCATAATGGCTGCAATAATTTACCTTGACATCAGTTGTGTATAAACATTCCTCTTTCTCTGAAACCTTGCCAGCATTTGACATTTACATTTTTTTTTTAATTTTTTTAATTTTTTTTTAAAGTTTTTTTTTTTTTCATCTTTGATTTTGATACTTTTTTTTTTTAATATTTATTTATTTATTTATTTGTTTGCTTGTTGTGTTTGTTTCTTTATTTATTCATTTTGTGGCTGGCTCAGCCTGCCCTGGTGGTGGCGCTGGCGCAGCATGTGGTGCCAGGGATCGAACCGCAGTCCCGGCAGTTGCCTGAGCCCTCCCAAGCAGGCGCTTTAGACCACTGAACCATCTCGCCGGCCCCTACATTTTTTTTTTTAAAATAACCAGTCTAACAGAGGTGAAATGATAGCTTAGTGTGGTTTTGGTTTTCATTTCCCTGATGACAAGTGATGTTCACCATTCCTTCATGTACATGTTTCTCATTTGTATAGTTTCTTGAGAAATGTCTTAAGACATTTGCCTATTTTAAAATAGTATTACTTGTTTTGTT
>PVKN010011808.1:0-21315 GCA_004027915.1 Capromys pilorides
GCTGTCCACTTTTACCACTCTTGTTCAACAAAGTACTCAAAGTTTAGCCAAAGCAATTAGAGAAGAGAAACAAAGAAGGATTGAAACAGGAAAGCAAGAAGTCAAACTATAATTACTTAACGATGCCATGAGCCTTTACATAGAAGACCTGAAAAACTCCACTAACAAATAAATTTAGTGAAGGACAAGAATACAAAGTGAACATACAAAAACAAAAATAGTGTTCCTGTAGATCAACAAGGAACCCACTAAGAAAGAAACCAGGAAAGAAGTCTCATCCACACTTGTTTCAAAAATAACTAAACGCCTAGGAATCCTAATCAAGTTAGAAAAGAAACCACTATAACAAAAGCTACAGCACACCAATAAAAAAGATTGAAAGGGATATAAAAAGCAGAAAGATGTTCCCTGCTTCTGCACAGGCAAAACCGAATTTCTGAAATAGCCCTCTTACCCAAATTGACAGATTTAATGCAAGCCCAATCGATATGTCAATGGCATTTTCCACAGAGTGAGAAAAAAATAATCCTATGATGTAGATGGATGTGAACCCTTGTCCAATAGGTCAGAAATCTGTTCTTCTGTCCTGTGGGCTGTCTCTTCTCTTTCCTTCTTATTTTCTCTTCTGTGCAGAAGCTTTTTTAATTTCATGTGACCCCACTTGTTGGCATTTGCCTTTTCCCCCTGTGCTTTGGCAGTCCTGTTCCAAAAGAATCCTTGCAAATTCCAGTGTTCTGAAGCACGTTTCTGTGTTTTCTTCTCATAGTTTCAGTTCTTATGTTGAAGTCTGTGTTGATCGTTGTAAATGGTCAGAGAGGGTCTACTTTCATTCTTCTATACGAGTACAGCCAATTTGCCCAGCATCCTTCAGTGTAAAGATTGTCACACCTCTAGTGTATGTTCTTGGAATGTTTGTAGAAAACCATTTCATTGTACATGGACAAGGTCACTTGTAGAATTTGCTTTAGGCCAGGTGAGCCTTCAGTTCCATTGGCTCACTGTTCCATAATTTATGCCAGTATATCCTGTTTTCGCACTACGCATTATGGTCTAATTTGAAGTTAAGTTACTGTAGTGTCTCTTGTACTGTTGCTTTTACTCAAAAATCACTTTGCCTATTCGAGTTTTGCTTGTGGCTCCCCCCAAATTTTAATCATGTGGTTTCTAATTCCGCGAAGAATTATATCAGTATTTTGATAGCAATGGCACTGAGTGTGTGCGTTGCTTTCGGTAGTGTGGACGCTGGCACTGTCACAGCAGTCCATGAACCTGAGATGCCTTTTCATTTTTTCGGCATCTTCTTCAGTGTCTTTCATCAGTATTTATAGTTTTCATTGTAGAGAATGTTCATTATTTTTTAGATCAAGTTTATCCTTAGATATTTTATTTTATTTTTGTAGCTGTTGTATATGGAGTCATTTTTAATTTCTATTTCAGATATCTTCCATTGGAACATAACAATACCACTGACTTCTGTACATTAGGTTTTTGGTACCAGGGATCAAACTCCCAATCTTGTGCTTGCCAGGCAGGCACTTAGGCCACTGAGCTCCCTCCCTGGCCCTGTCTGTAAGTTTTTAAACAAGGTTCATAAGCTTTGTCAAGCTGTTTCTGAGAGCAGAGCTCAGGTGGCTCCTGGCAGAGAATGCATCACTTCCCTTGAGCGGAGCAAGGGTGCTGGAGAGAGATTGCCCTGGGCAGTTGCCGAGTTTGCAAACAGCCCTGAGTGGGCCTGGGCAGCTGTGGTTTCAGGAAGGAAGTTCTGTAGAATCAAGGGCTGGGCTCGGAAGCAGGTTGGAACAAAGAAGGACCCAAGATGACCGTACTTTACAGCTACCTCTTTCTGTTGTTGATTTGAGACCGGCTCTCTCTGCATGCAGGCCTTGCCTTGAACATGCGCTCTCTCTCACTCAGGCTGGCCTTCCACTCAAGCCATCCTCCTGCCTCAGCCTTTGCGCACTGCGATTGCAGGTGTGCCCCACTGTGACCTGCTTGTTTGCATGTTTTGTGTGTCTCAGGCTGAGGATAATAAAATGCCTTGGGAGGGCCCTTACACAAGGCAAGTCAAGAGAAACCTTCCCTAATCACGTTTTTGTAGATTGTCTGCCATCCACGTCTCGGAAGACCTGAGTATGCCATGCTTGTGAGGACTTTCCTCCAGCCTGATCTCACCAGGAGAGCCGGCCCTGTGTCCGCAAGAGTCCGCGTTTACCCCGCAAGCCTGCAGGCACCCGCTGAAAGTGGACTTCCTCCCCCGCACACAGGCCTGTGCCCAATGGCCTCCTTTGCTTGGTTGCTTTCTTCTGAGTGCTTCCTGTCTTCTGCCGTTCCTCAAATGCCAATCCTTGGAGCTTTCTTCTTTATGGAAAGAAGCACCCATCAGTTCTATGTCAGAAACAAGTCCTACGAGGGCCTTTAACAGAATGTGGGCCTCAGAGGGAGCTGGCCGTCGCAGGCGTGAGGCAGGTCTGCCCGTGAGGAGAGCCCTTGCCTTCCTTGTTCAGAACATGCAGCTCCCACTAGAGGGGAAGCCTGTCACAGTGTCGGGCACTGTGCACCTGAAGTCCCAGGTGAGAGCGTGGCTTATTTTACAGACCTATGTGTGCCTGTCCTGTTCGAGGGATGAGATGTCTGTGTATCCGTACACTGGTTCCTCCTGTGAGCCAAGCCTGCGGTCCCATGGTCCTGTGGGGCTCTGCTGGAGTTTGTACCTAGTCGTCCCCCCAAAGCCTCATGCAGTCTTGGGGCAGCTTCTGGAGTTGTGATTGACGCTTGATCCAGCGCTGGGATTAGGGGTGTGAGTGGTGCCCTGGGGCGGACGCTCTGCTTCACAGCGTGAGGAGGGCAGGCGGGCCCGCTGGCTGCTGCCGCTCCCTTTGCTCTCTGCTCTTTGCCACCACCACGAAAGGTTGGTCTCTGCCACGTGCCACTCTGCCTTGGAGCCAGTTGAGTACAGACTGCAACCTCCAGGAACTGTGAGCTGAAGCAACCTTTCCTTCCTTCATTTTGTGTGTCTGGGTATTTGTCCCAGCAACGCGAGATGAGTAACTGAGACAGGCTCCGGCAGGGGTGTGAGCATATTCATTCACACTCCCATGGGGGAGGAGAGGTCTTTAAATCTCACGTTTCCACTTTCTGTAGGGTCACTCTGTGACCTTAGAGCCCAGTTACTATAAGCAGATCCAGCTCATTCTCCCTGTGACAGTGGGAGTGGGTAGAAATCTCATCTCTTAATTTTTAAATTCTTTTCATGTATTTCTTGTTTGATACAGGATTTCGCTACGCAGCTTGAACTCATAGTGATACTCCTTATCTCAGCTTCGCCAGCTCATGGGACTGCAGGCATGTGCCACCACACCTGGTTTCTTGGTGGCTGGTGTGACATGAGGTACCGTAGATGAAACCTACGTCATTGTGCTTGCCAGGCAGGTGCTTAGATCACTGAACTATCTTCCCAGCCCTATTTTTTTTCTTAGTCTTTTTTATTAGGAATGGTTAGAAATCTTGCAAGCAAAAACTAACCGTGAGCTCACTACAAACTTGTACAAGGACAATTATCTCTTTCAATTTAATTAAATTTTAATTAATAAAATTTGTACGTATTTGTGGTGAACAACATATTTTGATATACACACACATTGTAGAATGGCTAAATCAATTTAGTTAATGTGTGCATGAAGTCACATGCTTATTTTTGTGGTAAGAATGTTTAAGATCTACTCTTTCAGCAATTTTCAGGTAAATACTGTAATATCATGTTCCTGACTACAGGCATCACCCTCCTGAACATATTACTCTTGTCTAACTGAAAATTTGCGTCTTTTAAGCAGCATTTTTGCAACCCTGACTCCCGGACTCTGGCAAGCTCTAGCTCACTCTGTTCCTGTGAGCTGGACATTTTTAGGGACAAGGACATTTTAAGAAGGCTGTAGATGCAACACCAGTGAAATGAGTTATTTCACAAGTGACTGACTCCAACCATCTTTCTCTGTGTTTTTAATTGAATACAAGGTTAAATTAATTTTTAACAGAACAAACTCTTACCCATTACTAAAATGAGTTTTCTGCTGTTCAGAGAAAACAAAGCAGAGATTTCTGAAAGACTAATTTACAGTCCCCTCTCCGCCACTCCTGGCTGGCCAGCAGTGGACAGATGGCTGGGCAGTGCAGCCCTACTAAGCACAAACAGGTCATGCCAGGTCATGATAGGACTCTGGACAGACAGACCAAGTTTCACAGGATTTTGGAATCTTCCACAGAATCAAGTGATGTGCTAGGTGTCAGGTGCAACCTGCTTCTCAGATCTCAAGGATTATTATCTACAAACTCCAGGACTATGAATTTACACCCAGGTAAACACCAGCCACCATGAGTTGTACCTTAGTTCCTATTTTAAGTGATGAAATGTTTAGCTGTAGTGATCCAGAAGAAGAAAACTGAAACAGAAAACAAAGGAGAGGTTGGTAATTAGAAGACAAATTTGCACTGCGTGAAGAGGGGAAGGAGCAGTAGAAATTCTTGGGTTGGGACATTTATAATGTCAAGAATCTGAACAGGGGACCAGCAAGATAGCTCAGTGGACTACGGTGCCTGCTTAGGCGAGCTTAGGCAAGCGTAGGAACTGTGGTTCGATCCCTTGCAGTGCGTGACACACTGGTGCCACCCTCTAGGGAGGGCTGAGCTGGCCAGAGTACCACTGTAGTGGCACACACCTGCAATCCCAGTGCTGGGGAGGCTGAAAGCAGAAGGATCATTATGAGTCTGAGATGTGCAGTGAGACCCTGCAACAACCCAATACATTAAAAAAAGAAAGAAAGAAAAAACCTGAACCTGTGGGAAGTGGCTTCAGTGATATTTCAGAGACAAAGAAAGAGTTAGGGTTAGGGTTAGGGCACAGATGAGGGTTCGGGTTAGAGATTAGGGTTAGCGTTAGGGTTAGAGGATAACAGCTTGGCTTGTTGTTTCCACACTGATGATAACATAGGCTGTGCCCCTCACACTCCTCTCTGAACCCCGCGAGTGTATCCTTCCAAAGAGCCACGGCCTCAGCTCGCTCGCTGTTCATCCCGGAAACACCTACACAAAACTTTTTTCTTCATGAGCAGAACAGATTTGTTGGGGAAAAGAAAGCTCCTGTCCAAGAGAGGTACAGAAGGGGGTTCCCGGGCAGATTGTCCCCATACACAAAACTTGAGCAACCAAAGTTCTTGCAAAGGTAAGGATCCAGATGAAAGAAGATGAGGCAGGGGGCAAAGCAAGCAGAGGGGAGGAGATGAAGGCAGCTCGGGGAATGACCAGTGGGACGGAAGTGGCCATTGGCACCAGTCGTCCTATGGAGAGTCTGGATTCATCCTCCTGACCTTAGGTATCAAGGTGCCTGTCCCCAGACCCGACGCTTCTGGACTAGAAAGACCCTGAGAATCCACATGGAAAAGCCAACATACAGTTTACACTGGGAAAGATATAATGTCAGTGTGCTGCTTCTCTTTATTTTTATTTCCAGGGTGGATGGAAGGAAAATGGGGCGCATGAACACTAAATATACTCACCAGTAAAAGCCTTTGACATGACAGCTATCATATTATGACAAGTTTTGCAGGCCCCAAGCTACAAGGTAGTTCATTCTATTGACTTTAACTAGACTTACAAGTTTGATAATTTATTGCTATTACCAGTGTTGTTTATTTTATTTATTTATTTTTTTGCAGAACCAGAGATCGAACTCAGGATCTTGCACTTTCCAGGCAGGCACCTGTGCCCCTGAGCTATCTCCCTGGCCCCATCAGTGTGATTATTTTAAAGCCAATGTTCTTAGCAGTTACCTTTGCCCAAACTCACCCAGCTTGACTTCACAAATTTTAAGAGAAGATGTAGGCATGTATATCTCTTGTGATAGTTTTGAAGACCAAGTGAAGAGTCTGGCATAATAAGGTATAGCAGAGAAATGACATGTCAAAGCCTCTGCATAAAAAGGTCTTGAGGGGTTCATAAAACATTGCAAAGTGAGCCCACAGTTTTCTGACAACAGGGAAAATGCAATGTTGTTCAAAAAGATGCATCTCAACATGAAGTGGTAGTGATGAATGGATAGAAAATAGGATTTGTTCACTCGTCCTATTTACAAAAGGGCCAGCTACCTGCTAGTTATTTTAATGAATGTCCTTGGCTTTTTCTCAAATTTCCTCCTGAATCTTTGGGCAAAAGATGATACTTTGATAGCAAAAGCCCACGTAGAAGTGCCAATGCTTAAATATGGGACAAACAATCTAATCCTCACCTCGATCCTGCACCCCAAATTATAGGTCTTAAAATTATCTTTCGTGGAAAGTTAGAATCGATAGCAACTGTGAAAACCTTTATTTCGTTTTGGGGTGCTAGTCACTGAGTCCAGGGAAGCTAAACAAGTACCCTACCACCGAGCCATATCTCTAGGCCCTAAACTATGGACACAGCCTGGCCTTTGGGACAGTCAGTTGGGTTTCTAAAGATGACATCTGCAGTAGACATCAAAGAATGATCTGATCAGGTACCAGAATACCCCAGGCATGCGATTTGGCCTCAGCCATGTAATAGTTCCATATTTTAGTTTACTTTCAATTCAGGGTTTTGTTGGCTTCTTGTTTGGAGAAAAAGTTAGTTGGGGTGACTTCACGGGCTAGTTTTACTCCCCTGTTTGCAACATCCTCTGCCCTTTCCCCACTTAAAAGCACTTTCTTCGTGTGTTTCCCAGGAGCTTTTGGCTCTCATTGCTTGCACATGGAGATTCTTTGGATACAGGGACTTGATGCGTGACCAGCTGCCCAACACAACCCTGCTTTCCTAACTGGAGCCACTGACCATGGAAATCCTATCAGGAAACATGTCTGGACTATCGCAAGCCGTTTCCCCAATCCGAGCAGTTGCTGCTGCCTCCAGATGGTGCATAATCCGACTTTGGAAGGGCATCGGTGTGAAGCCCGGAGGTTCCCTGCAGCGCAGACCTTCTGCGAGTAGCGTGGCTGGTAACCCAGCTTGACCATGTCTGACTTGTGTGTATTTTGGCAGCAGGGCTGAGGCACGGTGGAAAGAATTTCATAGGTATTTTCTAGGTAGGAAATAATCTGATTCTTGGCCATGGTGACCAGCCACAGGGAGGAGGGGGAGGCTACCTGCATCCTTGTGCAGCTGCTAGCTCGAGACGGTCTCCAGGGGAATTCCACTTCCTCTTCTACCACCACGTATCCTGTCACGTGGCTAACAGAGTGCCTTCTAGGAGGATCAAATGAGAGTCCGCCTGCCTGCCTTTCCTCTGCGCGGACGTCTTTTACTCTTTTTCAAAGAAGAGAGACAGACACATGACAACACCACTGGCTTCCCTTGAGACCCCGGAAGATGGACGCATCTGTGCTCCTCTAAGGACCAGAGGAGGAGCAGTCTGGACCCCAAAGGTAACAGAAATCTTGAAAGGCCCTAAGTTGTGGAATCCGCCACATTTCAAAGGCCTTGGTGGGAAGACTGGCTGGACCAGGGAATCTCTGCACAGCCGTTTGCTTAGATGAGAACTGCTTAAAATCACTCTTACCAGTGACCCAGGAAGATGTGACCGTCCGCCATTGAGCTGAAACTTCCTGCTGCCTCCAAGGTGACACTCGAGGTGGCCTTTGAACAGTTTTGTGAGTAACAGAACAGCCCTGTTACCAGCCTGCTTTTCCCCCTGAAGATAATAAGTCATGTCCATTACCTGGCTCGATTTCAGAGTTACCTGGAGAGGATGTTTTAAAAAAACCCTGATTATCTACCTCCCATCTCAGACTTACTAAATACGGTATCTACAAATGAGCCAGGGTGTTTGATAGTTTTAAGATGCTCCTCCGCTTCAGCTGAGAATTATTAGCTTATCCAGTAATCTCTGGAAATGTCTCTGGCTGATGGAACACATAGTATCACTCAGAATTGTCAAAAGTATTCATACAGTTGCTGAAAGTATCCAGTAGGAGATTTGTCTAGGGTTGGGGAAGGTGGGGGGGGGGGGACCCTGGTGAGAAGTGGGCAGGAAGGGAGCGGAGGACTCTGGAGGTCAGAGGACCATGACAGCCAGGGTGAAGGCAAGGGAGACCGGGCAAAAGAGGAAGAGAAGCACAGCTAGAGAAAATTCATTTATTTCATGGCTTTGCCAGGGCAAAACTGAAAGAAAAGATGGAGGGAAAGTGACAAGGAGCACGTAGCAAAGCTAGCTTTCAGATGTCCTAGATAGGGGACCAGCGACGCCCTTCACTGCAGGGACTGCGAAGGGCCTCGGCAAGTTGTTTTCCTTAAAATTTGTTTTCTTGTGGGTACAGCGTACAGGGGAAGCCCTCAGGATGGTTTTCACTTTCAATGGATCGAACCATCTTCATTAGTTAATTGTAGCCCAGTAGCAAGAAGGAATTTCTTTTTCTTTTCTTTTTTTTTTTTTTTAATATTTAAAGGTTTAATAAAATTCCCCTTTGGAGTATGGTCCTCAATGTGACAGTTCTGCACAGCTAAATCAACCCTACTTCATGTAATTTAACGCAGGTTGGCAACTTAGGTCACAGAATTTAACCGTGCTCCATTGTAACACCAGCTCGAAGCAGAGGTCTCTGTGGATCCTGCTAAGAGCAGAAAAATCACAGAACGATCACGAGTCATGGAAAGCCCAAGGCTGGAGTCAGGAGAGCAAGTGCTTTTCTGAAGAGAGAGAGGGTCTAGAAGATCAGTGCTGTGCTTTTCAGTAGTGTGGTTGTTGTGGGTTAAGTTGTTGTGGATATATATATATCTATATATCTCTATATATCTCTATCTATCTATCTATCTATCTATCTATCTATCTATCTATCTATCTATCTATCTATCCATCTGTCTATCTATATCTCCACCCATCCATCCATCCGTCCATCCATCCATCCGTCCATCCATCCACCCATCCATCCATCCACCCATCCATCTGTCCATCTGTCCACCCATCCATCTGTCCATCCATCCATCCATCCATCCATCCATCCATCCATCCATCCATCCATCCATTCACCCATCCATCCATCTGTCCATCTGTCCATCCATCCACCCACCCATACATTCATCTAACCGTCCATCCATCCGTTCTTTTATCCGTCCATCTATCCATCCATTCATTCACCCACCCCCACCCAATCTCCCACCTCACCCTGTCTGTCTGTCTGTCTGTCTGTCTGTCTGTCTGTCTACCTGCCTGCCTGCCTGCCTGCCTGCCTACCTACCTACCTACCTACCTACCTACCTACCTATCTCAACTCCATTAGTGCACTGGGGTTGATTTTAATTGCCTTTGTATTTAATCTCTCAGATAGGCATGGAAAATAGTGATTTCAGGACACACTGAACAGTATCAGGGCCGGCCACATAGCTCAGCAGATTAAAGTGCCTGCTTAGGTAGATGCAGGGGCCGAAGGTTTGATCTTTGGAGTGCTGTTCAGCCCTGCCTCTGGAGCACACTGAGACAGTGATCGAGACTGGTCATAGGGCATGCATTTATAATCCCAGAGTTTAGGAGGCTGAAAAACAGGAGGATCACTATGAGTCTGATCTGTGCAGCGAGATCCTCGTAGACCTTGTACTAAATGCATCAAAAAAATGCATCACCTGGGAAATCAGATTTCATAAAACAGACAGGACTTTATATTAGGAGAAATAAGGCTGCTTTCCTGGTTTCACCAATCTCTCTCTGCCCTCCTCTCCTCTCTCTGCCTCCCTCCCTCCCTCTCTCTCTTTGCGGTACTGGGGATTGAATTTGGGACCCTGTGCTTGCCAGACAAGCTCTTATTCTATTGAACAATCTCCCTAGCCCCTCTACTCTCTTTTTTTACTTTTTAAAAAGAGAATGAAAAATAATTTGCAAAACATTAGAAGTGATACAGAATGTCCCTAAACAAGATGATAGAATTCAACAGTGGTTGTTACATTGCATATCGCTGTCTTCAAGTTGGTCGTGCAGGTCACCGGCTATGGGCGTGCATCCAGATCTGTTATGGCCCACATCGGGGGCTGTGTTCCTTTTGCTGCCTTCTCCCTGGTGGCAGCAGAACCCTTGGCCTAAGAGAACAGCAGCTGCCCCCCTCGGGTCCTCTCTTCCTTTGTCTTGATAGACAGCAGTCTTTTGCTATTTTGCGGCCCGACTTTCAGGGACTCACTGTTTCATGGGCTCTCAAAAATATTAATCTAGGGCTGGTCAAACAGCTCAGTGGATTAAAGCACTGAAAGCAGGCACAGGGGTCGGGGGTTGGATCCCGGACCTGCCATACTGGTCTGGCCCCCAGGGCGTGATGAGATGGCAATTGAGACTGGGCTCGGGGGGCGCACACCTGCAATCCCAGCTCTTGGGAAGCTGTAAACAGGTGGATCACTGCGAGTCCGATCTAGTAATGAGACTCTGAACACCCTATAGACCCATCCCCCCCCAAATCTAAATTATTTATCGCAGATTTTTCGCTATACCACAGGATTTTGCGGTAGTGTACAGTACTGTATGTGGCTTTATATATGTAGCATTTATGGTTTTAATGACTTTTGCCTAAAATTTTTAAAAATATATAAAATACATTAAAATGTTAATTCTAACATTAAAAGAATACTGAACCGAAATAAACTATACTACAGTATGTATTTCTTTAGCGGATGAATACGTGCTGTACCATACCGTAGATGCACGTTGTTAAAATTATGCAGGTTTATGAGCTTAGAAAACGGCGAAGAACATTAAGCGTTTTTTAAAGTATGGGAAGGGTTTATAAAGCCTTGTAGTATATATAAATGCTAAAATAACGTCGCCCCTTCGCTGACTTTCGCTGATGGAGGCGGTATCTGGCACGTGACCCCTGGGACGAGTGAGGGACCATCATGTCTGTGTCAGCCAGTCTCTGCCCCACCTGCCCTTGACAGGAGCCCTGGACTGAAGGCTGCCCCGGGTCACTGCAGGGAGAGAGAGGGACCGCTCTCTGAGACGTTCTCCTCCATGCCTGCCATTGACCTGTTGTTTTGTACTTCGGAATCACTTTTGCATGTTGCAGTCTAAAAGCTTAGAATTCCACTAAGGGCAAGCATGCAGATGCCCCAGGCTTCGGGGGCAGCTGTCCTCTGCAGGCCTGAAGTCCTTCAGCGCCATGGCTTCCGCTGGGACTCGGTGCTCGCCCTTGCTGGGGCGGTCCGTCCATCCGTCCGTCATCTGGTAGGCTGAGAGCGGCCAGAGAGCACACCCAGTGTCGGTGAAAGAGGAGCCCGCGCGTGCCCAAGCTTCCAGCTTTGCCTCAGGCCACGCATCCCTGCAAGCAGGTAGCAGCGTCCAGGACTTCACTGGGTCTGGTCTCTTGCTGGAGACCCGGACAGCGCCCCATTCAGCTCCACACCGCCCTTCCCACCCTCTGTGCAGTCTCGGTGTAGTTTCCTGGCAGCACGCATCTCACTACGTCTCATTCTGGAGCTCCAGCTTCATTCTTCCTTCGGTCCCCAGAACCTCGCTCTTAGCAAGGCAGGGGTGTTGGAAACACATTCTTGAAGGTTTTAGAACATGAGGCGAGCATGCATACGTGGGGAAGGGCAACCTGATAGCGGATGCCACGGCTCATTTCTCCGGGGCTGTCAGGTCTCTGCCGATTTATTGCTTTAAAATATGTTTATATACACAGGTGCAGAGCTTCCAACTTTTCAACAGCTTTTTACATCAAAGAACAAAATTTCTTCAAAGTTCCCAAGATGCATAGATTACACAGCCAGCTGCCTTCTGTAATACTTTAATGTGCCCATTTTATCATTTTTCTGTCCCAGTTATGCCATGGAGGACACGTAGAACAGCGAGTGAACTCAATAAACAGCTCCTGAGCTTGCCTCAGCCCGCTTCTGCAGTGCCTGCACTTCCTGTGCAGAAGCCGAGCTGTGGACATCTCTTCTCCCCAACTCACCCATCTTTGTTCTTCCCCGACTCCCACTCTCCAAGATGCCTGGGATGAAGATGGCCCTTGACAGCAATCCGATGAAAAGTTATTATTGCAGTTAACTGTCTAGGCTCCGTGGGAGGGCCATGGGCTTATGCAATCCTCTTACGTCAGCCTCCTGGGCTCCTGGGACCTCAGGGACACCATCGTGTCCAGTGACATGCCATCATGCCTGGGAACACACCATCCCGTCCAAAAGCTTTGGGTTTTTTTTTTTTTTTGTCTTTTGCCTCCAATTATTTTGGTTCTCATTTTTCTAGTGGACTTGTAAACAACATGTAGTAAGACTTTGTTTTCTTCTTAATATGTTATCATATTTTCTCCTTTATGATAGCATTTTATCTTTTTATACTTGATGTAATTACGATACTTTTGAGTTTATAGTTACTACCTTCTGCTTTCTATTTATTCCTGCTATTTATTTTCTGTTCTCTATGGTTGTTTTAGACTTTTCCATTTATTAATTCATTAGACTCTATTAATTTCTGATTATATATTTCCTACTATTCTTTCTGTGATTACTGTAGAGATCAATTTGTTAAAACAGAAATTGGCTCTGTTTTGCTGAGCAATTACAGCAGTGTGGGGTCAATCCACTTCCTATATCACTGGAAATATATTCAAAATTTTTAAATTTTAACATTTGTGATTTATGGCTTTCTGCATGATTGCCACCATAAATTTTAATATATTTTCAACTTTAGAAGACATTAATTGTATACATCACTGGAGATTTTTTTTTTTGATTTTTCTACATTTTTTTTCCTTTTAGTTCCTCCTGACATATTCCGTATTTTTGGCTAAAGTCTTTTTTGTCCTGTTTGAAAAATAATCTTTTCAGTTGAGAAAGTTTTGCTGATGAAAGAAGTCTTTACTTGAAATTTTTGTTTCATTTTATGTTGGCAGCTACTTTATTTTATTTTTTTTTTACTTCACAAATATATGATTATAGTTATTTCAGCCTTCAGTTAGTTCTACTAAGAAATCAATTGCCCACCTTCTTGTTACTTTTAGAATATGCCCTTTATATTCTGTAGCTCTTTTTAAGATTTTTCTGATTGTCTTTGATTTTCAGCTATGATATGCTACATTGGCTGTCATTGTAATAAAATATCAAGGCAATTAACTTATTAATACTCATTCATAATAAAAACCCCACAGAAAATCATCATAGATGGTCTTCATTTCAATCTGATAAAAGCCATCTATGAAAACCAACAGCCAATAACATACTACATGACCAAAACCTGAAGGCTTTCGCTCTAAAACCAGGAACAAGACAAGGGTGTCCACTGGCACCACTCTTATTCAATGTAGGTCTGGAAACGCTAGTCAGAGAAATTAGACAAGTGAGAGAAAACAAATAAAAATAGGAAAGGAAGAAGCTGAATTATGATTCAAGGATGATATGGCACACTACATAGAAGACCCCCACAACTCCACCAAAACACTTCTAGATTTTATAACCAGATTCAGTAGCACAGCTCGATGCTCAAAAATCCATAGCATTCCCGTACACAAACAGTGAAGTCACTGAGAAGGAAATTGGGAGAACTCCACCCTTCAAAATAGCATCCAAAAGAAATGAAATACTCAGCAATCGGTCTAACAAGGGAAGTAAAGGATGTGTATATTGGAAATTATATTACTTTGGAAAAGGGGATCAAAAAGGATACCAGGGAATGGAAAGATACCCCTTGCTCATGGGTAGCAAGAAATCATTCAAACGGAAAAGGGAACATGGACGGGTGAGTTGAGAAAAGCAGTAGAGAAAATGGAAAAAATCCAAATCAGTTATACTATTAGTGTCTATTAGTTCATTAAAAAAGAAAGTTTGTGCTAATATTGATTGGAGAACATTTTAGGCCCTTATATTGTACCCTGAGTAACTACTTTAAAGATAGCAACAGGTAATATATTGTCATTCTATTTATTTTGATATAAAAGTTTGTTTTTTCCATGCAATTAAAAAAATTAAGGATTTCGCATTTTCTCATGTCAATACAACTAATAAAGGTAAGTTTTATTGAGTCTTATGGCTCTAGAGGTTTCTTTAGAATAATTTTATTTTAATTTATATTTATTTATTTTTATGTATGTATTTGGTACAGGGTCTCACTATGTAGGTTGGACTCAGCCTCCCCCTCACTGGGGTTACAGGTGCACACCACCACACTTGGACTTGGTCTCTGGCTCAGTGCTCCCTGGGGCAGGACTGGCGTAGCAGGAAGTATCATGAATCGAATCCTGGTCCCTGTGCTTGCCAAAGTAGGTGCTGAGTCTGCTGAGCTATCTCTCCAGCCCTAATAATTTTAAAATCTATAGCTGTTTTTATTGATATCAGAAGATTCACATCCGTGATTTCCTCACAGATGACCTTGGTCCTTTTTCCCTGTCTTCTTCCTCTCTGGAGGCATGCGCTACATGTTCCATGCGATGGGCCTTCCCATCACCCCCTGCGGCTCTCGCATCTTCTTCTCTTTTCTTCTGTTCTCTCCATGCCCCTTCCTGTGCTTCAGTAACGACGCCTTCCGAATCACTGGTTCTCTTTCCGGTGTTGTCTAATTCCATCATAAACATGTCTATCTTCCTATGATTTCCAGTTATTGTTTCTTTAAGTTTTAGAATTTCCACTTGGATTTATTTTTAGTGGATTTCTGCTCTTTAGTGAAATTCTGCACCTTGCCGTCTCTTTTCTTGAAATCTGTGGGTAGCGGTAGAGTCCAGGTCTCTGCACCCAGTGCAAGCCCAGTGCATGTTTCTACTGGGTTTCCTTCCCCCCATATCCTACCTCTTGCTACTCTTCCTAATTTTATTTGCTAAAGGTTATGAATGTGCATGCATCCATACACAGGAAGGAAATGGGGGCTCTCACTGATGTTACCTCCCTCTACGTAAGATTTTTTTCTCTCGCTGATAGGGAGATGGACTAGAAACAGATCACTGGTATTCAGCTGGAGATTGAACTGATTCTAGATGTTTTCTGACTTGTGATGGGCTTAGAGCCCCAAATCCCGTCCTAAGTTCCAGTCTGCCCAGCATCTTAGCTTAGCAACATCAGCACGTGGGAGAGGATCGGTTGTTTCCCCGGTGCCTGTGTAGCTGGCCAATGGCTGCAGCTCATGCCACTGTCACAGTTACAGTCGAGGACCACCACACAGCACTGGCTGAGAAAAGATCAAAATCAAAATTGGAAATATTTTTTCCATGAACTAGGTGTCACTTTAAAACTACCGAAAGTGGGAAGTTGTGAGTCAAGCCATTGTAAGGCTGGACTCTGGGAACAGTCTCATTTTCATCCTTGTAGTGGCTACCTTTTTTTAGGTTTTCTCCACTTCTAGAATAGAGTCCTTCATGGGTTCCAAGCAAAACCCAGAATGTATTTCAGGACTTCTCCGCTTTGTCCACTTTTAATTCCTTCGCATGGTAAAGATGCTAATACTCCAGTGTAGCATCTTTTGTGAGGCCTTGGTCCTCATTTCCCTCTGTATTTTGCCCTCCATGTCTCACAGTCAGGGAGCGTGTTGAGGACAACATGATTTGGGCCATTCAGCTCAGTTGTCTCTGCTTCCCTTCACTCCAGGGCCTTGATAGTCCAGGTCCTGACTGTTTGGTAGGCTTCTGTGTCTCTCTTTCATTTCTCACATCATCAACCTTGGGATTTGAGGCCAACCCTAAACCCAGGGAAATCTCATCCCCAGACGGTCCGTCCCCTTACTTATATACCTGTAGGGACCTTATTTCCTCATCAAGTCACAGTGCCCAGTACCAGGAGTTAGGATTTAGACGTGTTTTGGGCAGGACATGTTCAATCCATGAAACTCACATAGAAGTTGAGAAAATGAAAGAACTTTTAGGTCAACAAAGGTTGGCATCTTGGAGTAAACTGGACGAACAGGGTAGGAGCCTCAGAGTCACATCCTGCTGGACTGGCCACAGAAGCTTGGCTACTTCTGAGGGAGATCTGCAGAACAATTAATTCTGACTGAACTTAGGGAGCTCCCCTACCCTAGCTTAGGGAGTCCGAGCTCATCGGTTGAGAGGGTCTAAGGAGCCAGCTCAGTCTACATCTGTTTAGGGCTGAATGTGGATCCATTATTTGCTACTCAGAACAATTATCTCCTCCAAGAAGTAAAAGCACTGAGGGTCCCAGGCCACAGGGGGGGACAAAGCACACCTGCTACTCTGTCTCTCAGAAATGTGTCCTTCACTGTTATGATTGGATTGTCTTACACCTCCCGAATTGAAGTACTCGAGCCCTAGCTCCCAGTATTTTCTTGGGGATAAAGTGATCTTATTTGGAGATAGAGTCTTTCCGGAGGCCCTTAGGGTAGATCAACTACAGCACAACTGGCATCTTTATCAAAAGACAAGATTAGGGGACAAGCATCACAGAAGGAATATGTCTTCTAAAAATGAAGCGAAGATCTGAGTGATACTCAGCTAACCATCAGAAGACAGCGTAGTGGCATGGTGTGCTTTTTCTTTCGTGGCCCCAGAGGGAACCAATCGCACTGACATATTAATTCCAGGCCTCTTTCTCCACGAGGGTGCCTGTCACTTTCCTCTTCCTGGGACACATCCCTGACACCTGCAGCTTAAGTGAGGAAAGGCCTATTTTGGCTCGTGGCTCAGGAGGGCTCAGGGCACAGTCAACTGGCTCCAAGGAAGAGATGTCATGGTGGGTCGGTGCTGTGGTGGAAGGTGGCTTAAGCTATGGTAGCCAGGCACAGAGAGAGCAAGGAGATGGGGATTAGGGTGTGCAGTTCCCAGTTGCCCCCAGAGACCCACCCCTTTCCACAGTCCCTGCCTCCTCCCAGCACACCTAGCTGGGAACTCCCCCATGAGTGCATCTGCTGGGGAGTACAGCACCTCTCAACCCAGTCTTCTCCCAAATGCTGGACCTCTGAACCCACTAGACACTGGGGTGACATTTGAGATGAAAACCTAAGAACAACTTTGAGACAATCCAATTCTCTTCAGGTGCAACCCAGTTCACATATTGAAAGACACCAAGACAACCGCCTTCCTGTCTTGCTCACTCCAGCGTCACCGTTTCCTCCCCTGGAGTCATGCTCAGCAATGTGGCCACTTAGGCTGGGCTCTGGTTTCCTTCTCAGTACCTCATTCTGTCATATTGAGCTTCTTTTTCTGAGATAGAGGCTTGTTATTGACACAGTGCCAGGAACTTGCCAGGTGCATTGCGCCAGCTGTCGCCTGAACCTGTAGTGCTCACAGCTCCTCAGCAGAGAACGATGAAGTAAGGGAGCTTCCACTCAGGCGACCTCACACAGAGTTTGTAACTCTGGACGTTAGCGCGTTGCATCAAGCCAGAGAGGATGGAGCTCTGCTCTGGAGTTCTGTGGAGATCACGGCCTACGTCACATTTCTGGAACATTTTCTGGGCCCACTCTCCTCACCACTACTGTGTCTGCATGTGGAAAGCCAGGTAATTAGGATAATCAAAACCCTGCATGAAAGTCAGATCTAGGCGAGTCTTTCAGTGGTTCCAGCACAAATGCGTGGCCAGTTACCTTTGCAAGCTGTGGTGTTGAGGTGGCCAAGAGAGATCTTCAAAAGAGAAAGCAAGCATGCAAGCGGGAGCTCGCCTCTGCCCCATGAAGACCTTGGCCCCACCATTAGAAAGCCTAGTGCTGCGATGATAATATTCTTTCTTACACAAGAGAAGGCATTGGAGATCACCCCAGGTGTCTGCCTTCGTTTGAGTGTGTCTCCCACATTTCATGTTGGAAACTTAACCCCCAAGTGTATATTTGAATGGTATTTGGACGTGGGGCCTTTGGTAGGAGTTTGAGTCATGAGGGCTGGCATCATGAACGGGTTCTCAGAGCCCTGGGTGACTGAGGAGGTGGCTTGTCCTCCAAGCAAGTCTCCACCACGCACACTCCACCTCCCTGTGTGACTCTTTATGCCACAGTATGGGGCACAATAGGAGGTCTTCATTAGGAGCTTCACAGGAGAGAGTACCATGCTGCTGGATGTCACAGCCTCCAAAAACACAAGCTTAATAAAACTTCTTCAAAAATTTCCCAGGCTCAGGTGTTTTGCCAGAGCACCAGAAAACAGGCTAAGGACCATTTATGGACATCTGGGTTTTAGGACCTTACCTGCCTGCCCTGCCCGTAAGGTTTATTTGTTTCTAAATTCTGTATGGACTGTAGCCAGCACTAACCCGTGCAGCCTACTAATCGGCAAGCCCAGAAAGGAGGAGAAACATCTCTAGTGCTGATCCCATGCCCAGAGCTTCTAATTGTTTTATCTTCTTCAATTTTTTTCTCTATATATTATTTAGCAAGAAGAAAAGATGAGACAGATGAGCAGTCGTCTTCCACCATTTTTATAGCCTAAGGATGCTTAAGCAGAGTGAAAAATATAATAAACAAAAATCATACAATGGTGAGCAAAAGATTTTCTAAAGGGTCAAATGAAAATATTAGTGAAGGAGATGAGGTTTTCCTTGCTCGTTGTTCAGGCCCGGCACTCTCTTTCCGTGGACTCCTGCACCCTCTCTGATCCCCTGAGGCACTGAGGTGCAGATGGCTCCCCCAAATGGCCCATTTGTTTTGCTTTTGCAGTGGTAGGGATCGAATCCAGGGCACTGAGCTCTATCTCCAGCCCTTGTCATTTTTTCATTTTGGCCAAAGGCCTCCCTAGGTCTCTAAGTTGCCCCAGACTGGACTCTAATGTTCAGTCCCCCTGCTTCAGCCTCCCAGGCTGCTGGATTGCGGGTGTGCACCAGCTGCCGGCCTTGCACCTGAGCAGAGTTTCCTCCCTCTGTGTCTCCGCTTTTGAAAAGACGCCTTCAGGGAAAGGCCGAGTTCCTGGGCAAGGCATTGGGTCACTCATTTTGACAGTGGAGTCTATATTTTTCCCGCTTTGATCAGCTCTTTGAAATTTCAAGCTCCTGGTTATATTAACCCAAACACACACTATTTCACATGCTCAGAAAGTTCTTTCAAGTCCTGATGATATCTACCACCTGCTAATGTTGATATTTACCCTGAAGTTATCAGGCAGGGTCGGGCTCAACTGTTGGTTTCTTTGTTTAGTACTGAAGGGAAACCTCCTAATGCCAGTTGCCCCCAGTGTCACTCAGCCATCGCAGGTGCCTGTTTCTAAGAGACTGTTAGGAAACCCAGGAGCTGGAGCTCGTGGGGGCTCTGCAGCTTAGACCTCCAAAGGTCTGTGAATAGTCACCAGGAAAGCTTGTGAAAATGCTTGCACCATCTGCACGAGGAGGGAAGCAGGCCCACATGTGAGAGCTGGGAAGGGTGGGTGCTCAGTGCGCCCGCAGGTGGCAGGAGGACAGAGGCCTTTGCTGCAGGATGCCTGGCTCCCCTGGCGTGTGAGTGTCCCCTCAACCTGCTGCCACTCCAAGCAGCACAGGCCCCTCCCTCTGGTTTACTTCTTGCCCTCCTGTCTGGGTGGTGATGCGTTGTCAGCACTTAACATCATTATAGTCTTCACATGTTCCTGGAAGGTCGAGTTGGCTTGTACTGGTGCAGTAGTTCGCAGTTCTCCAGTAGCGGGGGCCAGGACAAGTCTTGCCTCCTGTGTTATTTCTCATTGCCAGGACAAAGAACCTGACATAAACAACTTACGAGGAGGAACGGTTCTTTTGGGCCTTCAGATTGAGAGGCTCAGTCTGTGGCTGGCCAGCTCTGTTGCTTTCAGGACTTTCTTTGTTTGATAGTACCGGGGATCAAACTCCGGACCTTGTGCTGACCAGGCAGGCGCTCACGCCCCTGAGCTACATCCTTGGCCTCACTTTGATTAGACAGAAACGTCTTGGCAGAGGGGGCAGCAGGGAGGAGCTGGTCACCTCACAGAAGCCAAGAAGAAGAGGGGCCTGGGGAGCGCCAGAGAGGAAGGGGCCAGGGACGAGTCACACCCCCGAAAAGCACAGCCTGGTAACTTGCACCTTTCCCCTGGGTCCCTTCCTGATAGCTCGCTCAGCAGCAAGTTCATTAGGGGACACTCGTGGATGCCATTGATGGACACTGATGAGTCAGTGCTCCTGACCTGGTCACTTCCAAACACAAGAGTGTTTGGGGGACACTTTTGCTCTGAGCCGCAGCACCTCCCGCCCTCCCCGCCCCCGCTGTAACTGGCGCTCTCTCTCTGCTCTGTTTCCTCCCCTGTGCTGTTGGATGCACCACACTCACCCTCGGCATGGCAGGGCTCTGGTGGTACCAAGGCCCGTGGCCCCAAGTGTCTCTCCGAGAACCACCCGCCGCGTCACCTCCGTCCAGAGCTCTGCTGCCACCCCATGCGGCCCCTCTTCCTGCTACCCTGATGTTTACCTGAAGCAGCATTTCTGTTCCTAGCCCAGGGGCCAGATGCAGACCTCTGTCGTCTGGGAAACGGCGGTGAATGAGCAAGCTTCCAGGTAGGCTGTGACAATCACTGCTACAGGACCTAAAGGTAGCCACAGTTTATTTTTTAGATCAATAGAAATTGTTGACTAGATCTGTTTCTCGTTTCCCCAGCAGCCTAGCTTCCCTTCTCTTTTCACTCTTGCTTTCTTCCCCTTTCTTCCATTTTTCACCTCCTCTTGCAGGCTTTACCGGATGCTGCTGTTGCCTTGCACTCTGCAGGTGTTCTCCAAGCCAAGAGCCACGTTCGCAGGCCCCTGAGGGTGCTGGGTACCCAAGCTCAGCCGCTGAGGCCACCCCCCTTGAAACACCTGTCTCCTAAGCCAGCGCTACTCTCGTCCGAATGTGCAGCAGGGGAGGAATTGCTGACATACAGAATCCTGGCTCTGTAAGTACGAGGACAGAAAATTTACTTTTCAAACAGGTGCTAGGGAAGGCTAATGCTGCCCATTTGAAGGATTCTGGACTTGAAATTGAACCTGCATTAGGGAAACACGCTGGCTGCATTTTCCTGGACTTGTTCCTGTCTAGAAATTGACATTTCCTCCCACTGGCACAGCTGGGACCCCGTGGCAGAGAGAGGAGAGGATATCTTGGCAGGAGATGTGGGAGCGGAGCTATGTGTTGCTTGGTTTGCAAGACTGAGGAGTAAACCTCGGTAGTCAATTCTGGCGGCGCCTGGGGTTTCTGGAAGCAGCTTGTCTCTTGGTCTCGCACTGCCAACAACAGAAGCCCCCTGCCTGCCTCCGGGCTGCCTTTGCCATTGGAAACGCTCCCGCGATGCAGATGAGAAAATGCTCCCTCAGGACACTTGCTGATGCCTCCGTGGAGTGTGAAGATGTAGGCTTGGGCATGCGATTCTAGTAACATCTTGCCCACAGCCAGCTAAATAAAAATAAGGCGGGAGAATGCACACGAAATGATCAGCGTAGGTTTTTTCACTAATGCCCCATTAC